>PVKC010002281.1:0-44406 GCA_004027635.1 Crocidura indochinensis
GGAGGGAGGAAGGAAAATAGAAAAGTATATATCAGTGACAGGATGCTGATAGGTTTGTGGGGAGGAGTGGGAAAGAAACTGGGGACAATGGTGGCAAGAATTCTACTGTGAGGCATGAATGTTGGAGCATTATAGGGACTATTGCATGGCTAAAACACAATTTTAAACAATTTTAACTGACAATGATAAAAAAGAAAACAACAAAAACTAAAACCCAAAGATGCTCCCCAAAAATGGGTGCAGCACAAAAATGAACACTTCTAAAGATGATATACAGATGGTCAATAGGCACATGAAAAAATGCATATCATCATTCATAATTAGGGTGATGAAATATCAAACAGACATTTTCTATGTCATGATATCACACATATCAAAATATTGGAAATTACCAGTGTTGATGGGATTGCGTGAGAAATGAACCCACAAACACTGCTGGTGGGAATGTTGTCTAGTTCAGCCTCTATGGGAAGAAATATGGAGATATGTTTAAATTATAGAAATATAGCTATCATACAATCTAGTGATACTACTTTTTGGCATCTGTCTCCAAATCACAAAAACATTAACTTTCAAGGACATATGTACTCGTTTGTTCATAGCCCCTCTTAGTATAGTAGAAAATATATGAAAACAACCAAAATTTCCAACTACAGTTAAATAGATTGAGAAGTTGCACATAATAGAATACATTGCTGCTCTAAGAAATAACAAAAATGACACAATTTCCAGCAAAATGAATCGAACTAGAAGATATCAGGCAAAGTCAGTCGGAAGGAAAGAGATTTATATATAATGGTCTCTCTCATATATTAATATATATTAATATATAATATTAATATAGAGAGATATATAGATATATATCTATATATATGTGGATATAGATATGGATATAGATATAGATAAGACTTAAAGGTAGAAAAAGAAAAGTAGAAACAAAGGATCACGGGCAACTTAACAGGAGAACAAATCCACACAATTGAGCTGATGGGAGCTTTGGAACTCAAAGGCATGGAAAGAAAGCACCTTACTGAGCTAACCCTGTTGGCTGGTAGGGATCAACTTCTGCATTTGGGAATTTCCCTCAGCAGATGATCAGAAAAGAAAGAATCTGAGATTGATCACCAGAGTCACTTTATTCCATTCTAACAAGGCTTATGTAGGACAAAGGAACTAGAATATGTGCAGGTGACTCAGAGTCAAGTCTGACAGTTATCTCTGATCATGGGGTATTGTGCCTCTCTTTTTGATATACTTCTTCATATCTGACACAGTGTCTCCAAAATTTTTGCCTCAAGGAGAATCACCAGAACATTTGCTCTACAGGGTCCCTTTAGAATAGTTCCTCTCTGGAGTTCCATCTTCAGGAAATTTGGGAACAGCATCATAGGGCGGTCCAACACCTTACCTACTTACTGAATTATTAATATGTTATCACTACTCACATTCTATATCTAATGTCTGGTCAATTATTTGGGACAAAAATCACAAAAACTCTTCAATGTGTTGAGCTTTGGTTGAGCTATGTATCATTTTTAAAAATATAACTTTCAATCCTAAATTTTTCTAGTGCAAGGCTGGTTGTGAACATATCAAGGATACTCAGTATATATTCAATGTATTTTCTAAGAGGTATTCAATATTGCTATGTTTAGAAATAGTTTCCTGCTTTAGTAGCAATCAAAAATGTATTCGACCTATAAGTGATAAAAGAGGCAACTATATATTTGACTTAGACTATGTGTTTTCCAATAATTTCTATGGTACATCAAGATTCTGTCTTGATTATTATGTTAAGATAAAATCTAAAATAAGTGCTATTTATTGACATTGTGTTCACTCTAGCACAATAACAATATTGAGTAGGAGAATTATGATAAATACTTCCTCATGCCTCTACTTAGCATCTACATTCTGCCAACACTCAGCATGAAGAGGTTATTTTTTAGTTCTTAAAGCTTCATTCTGTTTTTAGAAATGTTTGGAAATTGGCATAGATTGACAAAAATATTGCTTGGCATACATACTTTAAGTTCTTTTATCCAATCACACTTATCATCTAGTAAGGGCAGAATGATTTGCTAAATAGGCCCATTTACGGCATCTACTCCAGGTTTAAATAGTGTGTTGAGTAGTTCTGAAGCAATGGAATAAAGACCTTTTGAAGGTGATGCAAAAATCTTTCAGAGCAATTCCAAGAAAATAAAAATGGCAAGTCAATGGTAGTGTGTCAAGGCTGTATAAGACAAAAAATAATTCTTTATATGGCAAGCCTAAGTGGACAATTATAGTCTAACAATGCAGAATGATAAAAATGAGAATATATTTGAAAACTTGTATATGAAAAACCTAGACAATTCTTATTCCATAAAATAAAATTTTTGCACTTGATTACTCTCAGGATAAACAAAAATTTTGCCATAATAAATAAGCTAATATTGCTAGGAGAAAATATATTGATAACAGTGATCTATATACTCATAGTTAGCCTATGTATTAAGTCATAGGTGATTCTTTAAATTTCCTTTGACCACTGTATTCAGTTAAGTATTTTCTATACATTCTGACATAAAAAATTTGATCAATGAATGAATAAAACAAGGTAGGGTGCAGAGAAGGGTGATAGTTCAATTCTGTCCATCAAAATTTTTGTTTGATGGGGGGGAGCTCAAAAAATATTGTGTTTGAGTCCCTACTGACGTTTATTCATTTCATAAAAATGGACTGTATTTGCTTGGAAAGGATAATATTCAGTTGCCTAAGTTCTCCCAGATGAGGAAGAATGTAACATTCACCATAGTAGGAAATAACATTTTCTTTTGTGTAGTTAATACAAGCTTAGCAGCTCACAGTAGAATCATACCTATGTTCTGTAGGAAAACTAACTTTGGGCATAATTTTGCTATAGTTTGTATATTGCTTTTTTAGGGAACACAACAAGAACCTTCTCAAGTACTCGGCATATGAAAACATTTGTTAGTCTAAAGAGATCTTATTTCAATAGATGATTCAGAAAATAACAAAATTAAAGAATACCAAGAATTTATGGACTATTTACTTTGAATCATTAAAACAAAAAGTAATATGAACATGAATTTTAGGAGTTCATATTATCTGGATATTAAAGAAACCACATATCAAAAGGAATTTACATTTTCTGAGGAGTCGGATCATAATGAACAATTTTAGATTTCTATAGGGCAAAGGACTTCACTAATATTAAATTAAAATAAATTTAAATAATACAACTATTTTGTCATTAAATTGTCTTTTACTGACTTCTTAAAGTGTTGGATATTTTAAAATACTGTCTCAGTTACACTAGTCATTGAATTTTGGAAACTCTGAATTGCATTGATTAATCACTAGTGGAGGTATTACTTTTTAAGCTAAACATGTTATTTTTCATTGATTCATCTAACAAAATCAATAAAACAAAATGATTTGCAATGTCTTATTTTTAACGATGTTAGTAATACACATTATAGTCCTTAGAATTCCTCTATAGCATATTATTTTTCAATGAATATTTTTATTCCCAATTATCAAGCATAAAATTATCATATGATATGATTTTAAATTACTTGTATCGGGGCAGAAGAGATACCACAGAAGATAAGGCCATTTGCCTTAAAAGTACCTTAACTAGATTCAACCCTTAGCATTCCATATAGTACTCTGAGAACCACAAAAAATGATCCTGAAGCATAGACAGGAGTAAATCCTGAGCACAGTTGCTGTGACACACCAAAAAGCAAATAAGTAGATAAATACATAAAATCAATGATTTTGTACAGGGTTTTCTAGAAAAAAAAAAGCCTGCATAAAATGGTCATATAGAGGCATTTTTCTAGAAAATCTCATAATTAGAAGATTGTGTTCAACATCAAAAAAATAGAGAAGACAGGGCTAGAGTAATTGCACAGTGGTGGGATGTTTCTCTCACACGTGGCATGCCTGGGACAGATCTGGGTTCGATTTCCAGCATCCCATATGGTCTCCTGAGCCTGCCAGGAGCAATGTCTGAGAGTAGAGCAGGAGTAATTCCGAGTAATTCTGGGTGTGGACCAAAATTTTTTTAATTAATTAAAATATATATACATAGGAGACATACAAATTTTACACTGATATATAGTCATAAAAATGCATATATGTGTATCAAGAAATTGTCTTGACTATTACATGACTATATAACACTCCTCCAACATATCTCAGCTTATATATGTGTGAATTTATGGCATTCCTGAAGAAAGGAAAGTGACTTATAGGGACAAAGAGTATCACAAAATAAAGATGAGAAAGTGAACTAAAGAAAAAAAGATGGAAACCAAGAATCTTTCTATTCCCTCTGGGCTGATTTTAGGAGCTAGCTAAAATTTACCTAAGTGACTGGGCTCACGAGTACCTTTGTTAGAGATATTAACTATGTAAGGCCCAATGAAAGCAACTTTTTCTCGCTTCCTTTGGGCTCAATCTAGCCATTATTCTGGCCCAGAAAAGTTTTTGTTTTTGAGGGAATATATATCTGGGGACAGCTAAAACAAAATATTTTATACTGTGGCTGAGATAAAACTTAACAGTGAGATAGACACTTGCCTTACGTAAGTTCTACCTTTGGCACCACATATGGCACCACACATTATTTTTTTTCTTTTTTTTTTGGTTTTTGGGTCACACCCGGTGACGCTCAGGGGTTACTCCTGGCTATTCGCTCAGAAGTCGCTCCTGGCGGGCACGGGGGACCATATGGGGAACCGGGGGATCGAACCGCGGTCCGTCCTAGGTTAGCGCAGGCACCTTATCTCCAGCGCCAACCCCCGGCCCCCAACCACACATTATTTAGTCCACAAGGGGGATCACTGAGCACAGATGCATGGGTCCCTCCAAGTATGGCTCCAAAACAAAGCAAACAAATATTTTTATCTCTACTTGACAGAGACAAAGTAGAAAGTTGTTGACTTGTGAATACCAAAGCTGAGAGAGTACAGTTGGTTACTAATCCTTTTTCTTCGGTATTGACTTCATTTTGACAGACAGTTTGATAGCTGAGGACAAAGTCTTTGTTACACAATAAGCACTAGGAGAATCTATCTCGCATTTTCCACAGGAGAAATTTTTTTTATTTCCCAGAAACCAAAGAAAGCAGTTCCTAGTGACTTGCTAGCTCTTACTGAATCACATACTATGTCTCTAAAATAATTCTTAGAGCCCAGGATAGGATCCATAGAATACACCTTGATGGCAAGAGACAAGTGAGGTCCAGACCTGAAACTTGAAAGCAATAAAGAAAATCAAAGTCACTTGACAAAACAATAGAGTAAGCATAGATGGAAGAAAGCAAAGCATCAAAAATTGTTTTATTTGCATTTCCATAACTATTATTTGGAATCCTTTTGCTGGTCTGTGGCAGCTGCAAATGGATTCTGAAGAGGCAAAATTAAAACTCTACAGTCCCTTTTATGATGAATCTAGCTGAGTGACTGATTTGTGTCTGCTAGAGTTCAGACTTTAAGGATGAAACCACATGAATGGAATAAAGCTTAATACTTTAATCTGTCTGCCAAAAATCTCCCACACTGGTAATCCAGGGCCATCTCCTGAAGGAGATGAACCCCATCCAAGGTCATGAGGAATATTATATAGGGAAGGGAGGTTCCAACTATCCAATGATATTTAAGTGATTGCTAGGAGTACCTTCCTACTGCTCCTTGCTCTTTTGTGATAGGCTACCTGATATAGCCAGGGAGCTTGGGGTGGTGGCTGTGTTAATGGAAATAAGCTTGTGGAGACCTAGCATGTGGTTTACCCCATGTGGTTCTTACAAAATGACCTCTCTCCCTGCTCAGAACCTGAGAAGATTGTCATGTGGCCTTTACAAATTGGTGTCCCTCCTTGTTCAGAACCCAGGGTCCAATAGTGGCTAATTAAAAATAGTCATGTAAATGCTTTCTTTAAAAAATATATATGTGTATATATATATATATATATATATACACTTTGAAAGAACATTCTGTTTTTAGGAAGATTCAAGTTTCTCATCACAGTACTCACCAAGGTCCTAAACTCAGTTATATATACATATATACAGTACTCACCAAGGTCCTAAACTCAGATATATATATATATATCTATCTATATATAGAGATATATATATAGATAGATAGATATATATATATCTGAGTTTAGGACCTTGGTGAGTACTGTATATATATATATATATATATAATATCTATCTATATATATATAAATATCTGTATATCTATATATATAAATATATATATGTAAATATATATAATATATATATCTGAGTTAGGACCTTGGTGAGAACTGTATATATGTACTGTATATATATGTATATATAACTGTATATATATACTGAATATATGTATATATATATATATCTGAGTTTAGGACCTTGGTGAGTACTGTGATGATAAACTTGAATCTTCTTAAAAACAGAATGTTCTTCAAAGTGTGTAACTACATGGGCAACATAAATATTCAACAACATTTTCTCCTTTCTTTTTCTTTTTTTTTTTTTTTTTGGTTTTTTTTGGGCCACACCCAGTGACGCTCAGGGGTTACTCCTGGCTATTTGCTCAGAAGTCGCTCCTGGCAGGCACAGGGGACCATATGGGGAACCGGGGAATCGAACTGTAGTTCGTCCTAGGTTAGAGCAGGCAAGGCAGGCACCTTACCTCCAGCGCCACCGCCCGGCCCCATTTTCTCCTTTCTTATTACCTACTCAGTATCTCTTGTCATTTTCTACCTGATTCTACCCACTGATGCCCTCTGATTGTAGTTTGATACAAAATGCAAAGGGAAACATATATAATTTTAAACTTTCTAGCAGTCTTGAAAAATTAACAAAACATAATATATTTGTAATCCCATTTATTTAATTCAATAAATATGAAAAATTATTATTGAGCAGACTAACTTAAAATTATATTAAAGTATTTTTCCCCCTTTTCTCTCTTTTTTACTAAAACTTTGAAGTTCATTTTTAACTGTTTGTAGCATCAGATTTCCACCAGTAGGCAACTGCTACCATGCAGTCACCTCAAACCAGTTATTTTGTTCTGATTCTTTTTATATATATTTTTTAATCTCTGGTGAAGATTATAAAAGGTTCTGGGGCCAAAGAGAGAGAGTACAGAGGTAAGGCATTGCCTTGCATGCAGCCAACCCAGGTCCCCCAAACCGGCCAGGAGAGATTTCTGAGTGCAGTGCCTGGGGTAACCCCTGAACATTGCCGGGTGTGACACAAAAACAAACAATAGCAACAAAAATAGTTTCTGATTTATAATTTTTCTGGACTTGAGTATAATTTTCTCCTCCCTGTCCCTAAACCCAACTTTATTAATCTTGATAAATACATATTTGTCCTTTGTGACTTTACTAGGCTGTCAATGCATCCAAAAAGTCTACCCCATTCTCTAAAAGTTATATAGAACTCCTCTGAATATGTGTTATCCAAATGATCCACACATCATGATAATGAAAGAGTATTAGAATTCAAAATCTACTGATAAAATATTTAAATAGAGTGTATTATGAGCAATAATGTTTTATTCATTATTATCTAAAGAAAATTACATTCACTGAGGGAACAGAATAAATATATTAGAATAGTGGTCGGCAACCTTTTTTTTTAACTGAGCCAAATCTCGACAAAACCGCAATTGAAATTTATTTTGAGAGCAACATTTTTGGGGGGTTTTGTTTGTTTGTTTATTTTTGGCAGCGCTCAGGGACTACTCCTGGCTCTATGCTCAGAAATCGCTCCTATCAGGCTCAAGGGACCATATGGGATGCTGGGATTCGAGCCACCAACCTTCTGCATGAAAGGCAAATGCCTTACCTCCATACTATTTCTCCAACCTCAAGAGCCACATTTTTAAAACCGAAAATACATAAGATGGTACACTGTTTTTAGTTCCAATAAGTTTTTATTGAGAATAGTCTGCATGCAAGTATCCACATAGGTCGGGATGATACAAATAATACAACTAATAAAACAAAAACTTTAGAATGATAGTATTTATCTATAACGTTAAATTCCATAAAATTTGCCTACAATGTAGAGAAAATTACATCCTTTACAATGACTGACAAAGTCACAAACACTAATGTGAACATTGGCCTTTCATTTCCTTGGAAAGTTTGAATAAGTCAGGTTTGTATGTTGTTGTTATTAATTTAGGCACGATTCCAGGTTCTCATCAATGAGACTATTTCTCAATTTACTCTTGATAAGATTCATGCTTGAAAATGATTGTTCGCATAAATTTGTAGAACCAAACAAGGAAAGAACAGCAAACGCTAGTTTTTTTTTAGTTGATTATATGAGTCAGGAATACTATTCCAGGTGTTAAAAATCAACATATCTTCCTTCTCCAGGTCTTTCAAAGCAGACCACTTGTGCTGTGAACTAAGTTCACATTTGTGTTTCCACAATCTTTCTAAATTAACACAAAGATGTTCAAATTTCGAGCTCCACAGTTCTTTGTTTTTTAAATCCAGAACTTGCATTTCAAAGTTGCCAATGTCGATGATATTAAAGGGAGAAAAATTTAATTCCATTAGAGTGGCATCCAGAGGTTTTTAAAAAGGCCAACATCGCTTTGCTGTTTCTGAAATCCTGAAACCTCTTGAGAAAAGTTTCCCTCATATTTAAAAGTGCTGTTTTAAAATAGGTAATGTCAATATCAGAATTATTTTCTTGGCAATATTTCAACAGGCTTGGAAGGTGAACCAAAGTTTCTCTGTCAAAATCTTGAGCAAAAACAGATAATTTGTTTTCAAACAAAATAAACTTCTAACATCAAAAAAATTGTGTTTCCTTTCCCCTGTAGTTTGTGATTAAGCTGATTTAGATATGAAGTAACAGCCACCATAAAATACAGTTTTTGAATTCACTGATCATTTGTTAATTCTGGATTGTGAATACCCTTCTTGAGAAAAAATGCTTTGATTTCTGATAATAAGGAAGTAAAACTTTTCAAAACATTTCCTCTTGATAATCAAAATGTGCTGCAAATTTGAAACCCTAAAATATGGAGATAAAACAGATAAAAGAAAAAACCTTTTAACAATCTTTAAAAGCAAGAACAGTGTTCCAGAGAAAAGTAGTGATTTCACTGTAAAGAAAAAATATCTATTGACACTTTAGTGTGTGCTGCAAGAAACCAAACCAAAATATACACAAAAACGAAAACGGCACTTTGTTAAAGGCATATAATATCATATCATAAAGGAATTATGATAGAGTGCCTGAAACATTTTAAAATAATTTTTTATTTAAGCATATTTGTTACAGAATTATTCATATTTGCGTTTTAATCATAGAATGTACACCACCCTTCACCAGTGTACTTTCCCCACCACCAATGTACCTTGTTTCCTTCCTCTTCACCCTCCTCTGCCTGTCAGGGACAGGCATTTTACTTTTTTTCTCTCTCTCTTTTCCTTTATGACACTGGGGTTTGAAAAATTTCCTTTATGACACCGTGGTTTGCAATATTGTTAATAAAAGGGTACCATGCATGTCACTTATCCATTTTCAGCATCTAGTTCTTATCCAGAGTGATAAGTTCCAACTATCAATGTCAAAATGTACCTTTCTCTATTCTAACTGAACTCACCACTTTTTATGGCAAGCTTCCTATTATGGACTAGTTCTCCTGTCCCTCAACCCTATTTTCTCTAGATATTATTACCATATTGCCATTTATTATTCTTATATGCCACAAATGATTATTGTGACTACACCTCTCTTTCTGTCTCATTTTAATCAGAATAATAATGTGATGTGTTGATGTATGTACAGATGATACAGTGTGCATGGCTCAGTGTTTTTGTGTAGTCACAAGAAACAGAAGTTGCACACCCGTACATTGTATCCACTCATTGTATGATAGACTAAATTCAAAAAATCTCCCTGCTGAACTAAACTCTGTGACAGATGACACAATAATGATAATATGTGAAATTCACGATTATAAACAAATCCAGGATATTCACCACCCTGGGTGAAAGTATGGATGCCCACTACAAGCATCTTCTCCATGAAGAAGTGAAGTGGCTATTCTGGGGAAGGGTGCTCTCTCGCCTTGTTGGCAAGAGGAGGAAGAAGAAATAGTGCAGTTCCTGTGAGAGCAGAACTCTGACTTTGTAAAGCCCCAATTGGACAAGGAATGGGTAGCTAAGCTTGTGTATTTGGCAGACATTGTTCATTTTCTCTATGAACTTAATATTTCTCTACAGGGGAGATTCACAAGTAGTTTTTACAGTGAGAAATAAGATGAATGTGTTCAAAAAATCTGATTCTGGAATAGCTGTGTCTGAGAAGGAGATATTGAGATGTTTACACTCTTGCAAAAAATTTCTGATTGGCACTTATATTATGTAGAAAGCCATAATCAATATGAAAAACAGCATGTAAGGACATTAGCTCACAACTTTAATCATGAGTACTCTGAACATGAGAATCCACGGAAAAGAAAACTCTGAGTTGAGAATCTCTTCATGGAAGATGCCCGCTCTTGTGCAAAATAAAATAGATGTTTTAAGATCACTACAGGCACTGTATTTCTAAACCCCACCCAACCTGGTCTGAAGAAGCAGGGTAGCAGGAAAGAAATAATAAACCAAGCTAGCCAGGAAAGGATGATCATGGAGTCCATGGCCTTTTACCTTGTTCTCTCTGCCTCGAACCCAAAAAAGCTAGAACATCTCTTTCTTTATTAAAACCAATTCCCAGTACCAGGAGGCTTCAGGTCAAGAGAGAGAGACAAAAGTACATATTTAGTGGGCTTTTACATATCAAAGGAAGAGGCTTAAGAAAGGATGATGTTGGGGTAACACCTTTGTTTGGGGTTGATACTGGGTATCATCTTACACTCTTGGCTGGCCCGCTGGGGCTGCACTCAGGGAGCGCACTGACAGAGGCTAGGAGCAGAGTCCTGACTCCTGGAGCAGTCACAGAAGAGTCAAATTGAAAGTGTAAAGAGCCACATGTGGCTCAGGAGCCACAGGTTGCCGACCACTGTATTAGAAGAATTGGTAAAAACAAAAGAAGGTAGGAATGATCACAAGATTAAAAGAACTTGAACTTCTGTCCAAAGTCTTCTTTTGGAGACCAGCCCCAGGTGAAATGGCCTGAAACAGAGTTCTAAAGATGATTAAGAAAAGAAGATAAACACAAGTCCCCCCCCCCAAAAAAAAAGAAAAATAAAGAAAAAAAGACACAGACATAAGAGAGAAAAGCATGGGGTCAAGGGATTCACATCCTCATGGACTGAGAGCCCTGACTGTGCCTCATGTGCTAAATTTCTTGCTTAGAACACATAAACACAAGAAGAAGGGCAAATATTAACACACAGTTGACTATCTATGCATCTATGCTAATCTAACCTAGTTGTGTTTTTTCATATTAAAGGATTTCCAGTAGCTAATGCAAAAGACTTTGGGTTCTCTTCCAGGGGAGGTAGCAAATAAAAAAAAAAGTGAAAACAAGGACTCCCATCAATAGAAAGTTCTCTAAGGGTGCCAGATTTCCCGTAATTAGAAATTAAGGGTACCTAACTCATCTTTTTTTTTTCTTTAACTTTTTTATTTTATTTTAATCATAGTGGTTTGCATGATATTCACAGTAATATTCCATTTACAGATAAACATTGAATCAGGGGAATTCCCCTCACCAAGTTGTTCTCCCTCCACCTCCATTCCCATTCTGTCTCCCATATCCTCCACCCTCTCCCCAGGGTCATCTACATTGAGTAACTCCCTCTGTTTCTGGTTTATTACTTGGTGATCTTATACCTGATTGGGCTTGGTGTCTCCATTGCTTCTCCCCCATCTTTTAAGAACCTCTTCTCAGATTTTCATCTTTCTAGTTAAGCATATTTGTTTTCTAAATGTATGTATATACAACAGTCTTCAATAGCATCTAACATTTCTATGAGGTCATTGAATTTTCTTCTGAATGATGAGAAAATTGAAATATATCAATATCGATCTTTCCTGAAGCAGGAGAGTTGGTTTACAACTTACAACTTGGTTCCATTGAAAACAAAGATCATTCCTGGTTTCTTTGTATCTGTTTGTTTCCAAACATATTTTACTTGTCCCAAGCAACACTCCCTTGGGATAGGCCTTCTGTCCTTACTCCCCTGGTCTCTGAACTCAATAAAAACTGCATTTCTGGCAGGCAGTGCTCTCTCTGCTTGATGAGACAGATTGCTACTCGGCCACACATGTTTCTCACTCATGTTTGTTTGGATCATTGCCTGCAGTGACCCTTCCTCCAGACCCCTTGGCCTGGGTGGAAATAGAGCATGAGGGGCCATAACAGT
This sequence comes from Crocidura indochinensis, assembly GCA_004027635.1. Classification (NCBI taxonomy): domain Eukaryota; kingdom Metazoa; phylum Chordata; class Mammalia; order Eulipotyphla; family Soricidae; genus Crocidura; species Crocidura indochinensis. The sequence continues at coordinate 12,360 of PVKC010002281.1, forward strand.
AGCAAACCACATACATTTATATACATTTAAGGTCTCTGTCAATTTCACTTATACCTATTAGAATATTTCAAAGTATTTGTATATATCTCTGTAAAAAATAGTACAATTTCAGCCATTTATTATATTAGGAATTATAAAATGACACAAATGTATTATATGTTATATATTATAAGAAATACTTTGTGAATGACTTTTTAAATCCTGGTTTCAATAGAATATAACAAAGCATTAGTAATCATTACCCATGACCTAGTTATATACAACTTCAGTCATATTGTAAGCATGACTAAGCTTCTTCTTTTTTATTTTTGTTTTTTTGGGCCGGTGATGCTCAGGGCTTATTCGCTTATTCCTGGCTATGCGCTCAGAAATGGCTTCTGGCTTAGGGGACCATATGGGACTCCTCAGGGGATAGAACCATGGTCCATCCTAGGCTAGCGCGGACAAGACAGAAGCCTTCCTCCTCCATGCCACCTCTCTGCCCCCTGTCTAAACTTCTTAATGCTTAATCATTATTTAGATCAATTTTTTGTTTGGTTAGTTTGGGGCCTTATCTAGTGACACTCAGGGCTTACTCCTGGCTATGTGCTCAGAAATTGCTCCTGGCTCAGGAGCCATATGGGAAACTAGAGATTTAACTGATGTCTATCCTGGGTCAGCCATGTGCAAGGCAAATGCCCTACCTTTGTGCTAGTGCTCCAGCCCTAGATCAATTATTTTTCAATCTTTTTTCAATAGGGGTAATCTACTGATATTATTACTTTCCTCTTACCCTTTTGCTATACTATGTTCTAGTTAGCACTTTTTTTTTGTGGTTTTTGGGTCACACCCGGCAATGCTCAGGGGTTACTCCTGGCTCCATGCTCAGAAATTGCTCATGGCAAGCACGGGGGACCATATGGGGCACCGGGATTCGAACCGATGACCTTTTGCATGAAAGGCAAATGCGTTACCTCCAGGCTATATCCCGGGCCCCAAAGCACTTTCATTTTATCTCCACACCACATACACACACACAAACATTAATGGAATGTTCACCTGTGCTCCATTTTGAATATTCTGTGGGCCAACAATTCAGAAACACTGATTTAGACTATAACTAATATATATATATATATATATATATATGGTTTAGACTATAACTAGAAATATGATTGCTTACCTACTTATTAACTATGAACCTGATCATATATCTTTATTTGGTCAATGAGATGTTAGAAAATATGGCACAAATAGCACTTTGAGCAGCACTTATTAATTATTCATATATTTCACTTACCAAAAGAAAATATTATCAGGCTTACCATCTAGAATATAGAAGGGAAGAGGAACTCGTGTGATAAATCATGGTCAAGCATGCCCTATCTTTTCTTTAGTCAACCAAGAGTAGTGTCTCCAACCCAAGATAAGATAATATCCTTTATCTGACCTTTATAGTAAAGAAAATATTCAATGTCTTTAATACATAATCAAAGTCTTCAAGCACATGAAATTGGGATTAGTTACACATATGTTTTGTAATAATAACTATTTACACATTTGTAAAACAAAATACTTTTATGTAGATCAGATTAGTATTTTGAAGATTAAAGATTAAATGAATTGATTTTTGTGAAAGTATAGAAGAATTCCATCCATCTAGAAACTGAAAAAAAAGCTTTAGTCGAAGAGATTTTTAGATAACATACTCAAATCAGTTGATAGTAATTGATGATACAAGTTGAAAAGGTAAAGACTAAATTATATTAATCTGGTTCTAATTTTTCTACATTAATTTAGATATCACAATTTTGGACTTTTACAATTTTCTTTATAATTTAGAAATATTTACTTAAGGAATATTATTAATGGAGACTATTTTTGGAAATTGTAACAAAACAGGAATGAATATTGGAGTCGTTGAGATAGACTGAACTTTATTTAATTCATTCACTCCATAAATATTTTAGTGTTTCTGAAAGCCAGACCTTCAACTTGAAAAATGTAAAGCTAAATTCAAAAAGATTTTTTTGTCTATCTTAAATAAAGAATATCTCTGGTAGAGAATTTTGTAAGAAATAAATGCAATGACAAATTACAGAAGTTGCTCTATGCTAGTCAGCTATAAAATACTAACTTTTCTGTTCTCTCTCTTGGTTCCCCTCATCTCATGAGAGTACTTGCATCTCTTTATGTCTCTAATGAAGATGAAGTAAAATTAAGTATTTTTACAAAACCTTGCAATAGGAGAGAATTAATTAAAAAGATGTTTTGGAAGAGGCACTTAAATACACTCAATTGTAATTATAGAATTCAAATCCCATGTAAATAAAATAAACAATTTAATCAAAAGGATGTGTCTTAAGAGTGGATCCATCAATCTTTAAAGATAGTTATTTTCTTTTAGACATTGTTGTATATTTGTTCTTGCCAGTTCTCTTTTAAGAATACAGAAAATAAGCTTATACTTTCAACAACTCATTTAACCACTTTAAGTCTTTTTTAAATTTATGACAGAATTATTTACCTCATGTAATACTTATATCTGACATTTTAAGATCTTCATTTACCCTAGAAGACAGAAAATTTATACCATTTTTTAGTCATTTTTGTCTAGAAGCACAAGATGTTAAAGGGTACAAAGAAGTCTGCTGAAGGGTCTCTAAAAAGAATTGTATTGTTCTGTTGAAAATGAGTTTTCCTCTATGAGATTTTTCATTCTTAATCATAATTCTGCTGTCTAGAGTTTCCATAATCATCTTAAGTCAATATAAAAGAAGAAGAATAAGTCTTGGCGGCTTGATGGCATCAAGTGATCACATTATCGTTAAAAATGATTACCGCATTGACATCAATCTTGGGCAAAAGAAAAAAACGATTTGAAATTGAGGATTAGCATCTCACTGGACACTGAAAAACATTAGGATTTAGCTTGAAACAACTAACACATTATAATAAATTTTGACTGCACCACCACACTTTTTTAAAAATATATTTTATTGGGGCGGGCGTTGGCGCTGGAGGTAAGGTGCCTGCCTTGCCTGCTTAACCTCAGATGGACCGCAGTTCGATCCCCCTGTTCCCCATATGGTCCCCCATGCCTGCCAGGAGCTACTTCTGAGTGAATAGCCAGGAGTAACCCCTGAGCATCACTGGGTGTGGCCCAAAAATCAAATATATATATATTTGGTTTTTGGGCCACACCTGGTATATATATACATATATATATGTATATATATTTATTTATTTAAACACCTTGATTACATACATGATTGTGTTTGGGTTTCAGTCATGTAAAGAATACCACCCATCACCAGTGCAACATTCCCATCACCATTGTCCCAAATCTCCCTCCTCCCACCCAACCCCCGCCTGTACTCTGGACAGGTTCTCCATTTCCCTTATACATTCTCATTATTAGGACAGTTCAAAATGTAGTTATTTCTCTAACTAAATTCATCACTCCTTGTGGTGAGCTTCATGAGGTGAGCTGGAACTTCCAGCTCTTTTCTCTTTTGTGTCTGAAAATTATTATTGCAAGGATGTCTTTCATTTTTCTTAAAACCCATAGATGAATGAGACCATTCTGCGTTTTTTTCTCTCTCTCTGACTTATTTCACTCAGCATAATAGATTCCAGGTACATCCATGTACCACCACACTTTTTAAGCAATTTACAGCCATTCTATATTATAGGCAATGTATTCCTAAAGAAACAAGTTTATCGTCAGAATTCACGAGTGAAGCATAACAATAAGAAAACTATTAAATTGTTTAAAGTGAGGAAATGTGGAGGAAACGACACCATCAGTAACTTTAACTTTCACTGACAGGTCTTAATGAAGAGTCCTATTATTAGTTCCATCCAAAAGTTCAAAATAATAAGTAGGTATTTAAAATGTTATTATTCATTTTGTTTAATTTTTCTGAATTTTCAGAAAATACCAAACATAAATAAAATTAAGAAATGAAGAGCTACGCAAATCTGTATTTTCAATTAATGTACAAAACTGCACACTTGAAAATTAAAGATGATAGATTTCGAAATTTTTTACCACAAAATGTTGAAGGCAAGGTTTAACTATAAAGGTATGAATTTGAGACTGGAGTGACAGCACAACAAGTAGGGCATTTACCTTGTGGTCCCAACATTTAATATGGTTCCCAAGGCCTGCAAGGAGCAATTTCTGAGCACAGAGTTAGAGTAATCCCCGAGCCCCCCACGAGGTGTGGGGCTCAAACAAACAACAAGGGATTTGGGAATGAATAGTTAATTTCATTTAAGCTCCTAGGTAAAGGTTAATAGCTGATTAAGAATTAAAGTGTAAACTTCCCAAATTTGACCCCCAATTTTCCTCACTCTATGTTTCTCTGTCTTTTTCACCATCAGTATACTGTTTCACTCAACATTTAGCACTAAGTGCATATCACATTTATATTCCTTTTTGATTAGCAAGATAATACTTTAAATGTAGTATGATAGACAATTGGGAAGATCAGAAAACAAACCTGTTTTAAATTCTTTACTAGCAAATCATTCCTGATATGGTTCTTCTACTCATCTAACCCTTAAATAGCCTCATTTACAGTTTTGGAAAAATAATGACCACCTCTTTGTGATTACTAAGCTGCTTATGTTAAGCTCAAAGAAGCTCTGGCCATATAAAAAGATTTCCATAAGTCTGAATTTCTATGTCAATTTGAACTCCTAGTGCCTATGCATGACTATCTATTGAGCTTATTGACTCTTATACTTTAAAGTCCAGATAAAGAAAATTTTCTCAAAATCTGTTTTGACACAACAATCCCACCCACAGCAATAGTTTAGTTATGGTACTTATTTGTCGCCTCCCTTATACAGATCAATAGATGTGAAATCCATGTAGTATGTATTGCATTTTAGTAAATGTCCTTGGTCAAAGGATCCATTCTAACTAGTGATTAATATTTACCCTTCTATTATTCCTGTGGTTTCACACTATACTCTTAATGGGCCTTTTAAACAATTACTAATAAAAAAAGTTTGGTTGTAGACACATATTTGTTTTCAATATGCAAAAGTAACCTACACCATTTCAAATAGAAAAATAATATTAAAGGCCAATTGCATCCAAAAATTCCAAAAGAAAAAGTAGTCTGCTTGAAAATTAGGCAACTGATTTTTCTCTTGAAATAATAAATCTGTGATATTACCAAGCAATATCTTCATGGTTTCTATAATAAGATTTCAATATGAACTCCTCAGTGTAGAATTATCACCTTGGAAACTGACTTAAAATAAATTGAGAAGAAAAATTCTCCTAAAAGGACATAAAATTTTATATTTTATGCATCCTCAAATAATTTTCAGAGTACTCATTTTCTAACATAAAAAATAATCAGATTGATTTTCCCATTTTTCTGAAAATGAATAAAAGCTTAATTTGTATAAATACATTTTCTACAATCTTTCTTACAAAACATTAGCAAACTTTTGTCACTACTAATGGCATACAAATATTAAGTTTCTTAAAGAAATCCCCAAAATAACAAGATTTTAATACTATAATTAAATTACTATACTTGAGATATAATAACTATTATTTTCCAAGAAAGAAGTTTCTAAAAGTCAAATACGATGCCAGAATATGTGGTACTGGAGTGATAGCACAGTAGGTAGGGTGTTTGTCTTCACATCTCTGGCCTGGATTTGATCTCCTGCATCCCATTTACTCTACCAGGAGTAAATTCTGAGTGTAGAGCCAGGAATATCCCCTGAGCATCTCCAGGTGTGGCCCCAAAACAAACAAACAAAAACGGCACCAGAATACAAATACAAAATTAACTGCACCAAATAAATTAGCATTCTCAAAGACAATTCAAGAGAACTGGTCTTCTGTAAAAAGCTTGCTAGTAGGGTGGGTAATAAATAAGAGAAGGAAATGCTAAAACAATAGTGGAGGAGTGCCTGCTAAGAGACATCCTAGGGGTTCAGAGGGAAACTGGGGATATTGGTGAAAGGTAGGGATAGGTGTTGAAACATTGTATGCCTGAACTCATAAATATACTCATAACTTTTTAATACCTGGTTATTCAATAAAAATGAAATGGCATAATCGTAAAAGATTAAGACAGAAACATGTCATAGAAATATATACTATATATTAATGTACATTTTTACATGTGCCTACTATAAATAATTTTGATTTTGGAGGGTCATGCTTGGCTTTGTTCAGGGATTATTACTCTTACTCTATGTTCAGAGATCACTCATGGCAGTGCTCTGAGGGCCTTATATGAGGATAGAAATCAAGTTGGCCATGTACAAAGACATATTTTATCCTCTCTGACCATATAGTCATATTAATGTTTACATTAGGTTTCATCTTACAATATTATTTTATGCAGGGAGATTGCATTTCACCTGAAAATTTGTGTAACGCATACTTTTTTCCATAGACTGTTGAATTTTTGACTAGTTAAATTTTTTATTTCAGCATTTTTAAAAGCATTGAACAATAATATAAAGCTTAGAAGCATTTAAAAATTCCAAAATTATCTTTTGGTAATTTTTACTTCATTTCATTGAATATTTTGCCTCAAATATTTATTTATGCATTCACCTTTGTTTCACTTGTCTTTGGGCCACTTCCAAAAAACAAAAAGCTGAATTCCTGGTCCAGAAACTGTTCCTAACAGAAAGCTGACTAGTTGAAGATTACTTCATGCACACTCTCTAATAAACCATTTTTTATTCAGAAAACCATTAACTTTCATACAGCTCTATTTTAAACAGACGGCAGAAATAATAGACAAATGGAATTACAAGATATTTTCAAAAGTAACTTAAGAGTTGGTATAAACCCCATTGCTGAATTTTTAAATAAAAACATTAAGCAATTGTTTTTGCTCTGACCTGATTTCACTGATGTTCTGTGGAACTGATGATCATCCCTTTACCTGTCTGTGTAGCTTAGCCTTTTGTCATTTCCTCTGTTTCAAAAGTTTAGTAAAAAAGGTATGTTTTCATTAAATGTTGTATATGTTAGGATATTTCTATTGACTGCTGTACTATTTTCCAACATCCTGAGTTCCTCTCTCAGAATCCTTAAGAATGAAGTTTTCTGCAACATTCCTTCCTCACTGTGAAGGATGCTTTAAGATTTTCTGAGCTTGTGAAGAATGAGAATAATGTTGGCCACATTTCTACTGTCTTTGTTCTGTGTACTTTTGTGATGTTAACTCTTTTATTTAACAAGATTTTGTAGGGTTCTTATACATGTCCTATCATAACAGATCCTGAAAATAAATTAATAAATCAAATAAAATATACCCAAGAAATCCCTGTTTTCATGAAGGTTTATGACTGATGACAAATATAAGCAATAACAAATTGTTTAAATAAATTTAACCCTTGAGTTCTGCTGGGTTGATACTGAGTCTGTTCTTTTTAGTATGATTTTTAATTTTTTATTACACTTTAGGCACTATAGTTTGTACTACTGTTTATGATACAGTTTCAAACACACAATGTTCCAACATCACATCACCCCACAGACTCTGTCCTTTCTCACCCTTTCCCTCATCATTCATCATGGTAAAGTCAATTCTGTAGACTAGTGCTCAGGCTCTATTGACTCTGGCCATTTATTATTTCCTTACTATGATTATTTTTATATCCCACATAGTAGAGAGGTCATTGTTCAAACACTTAACAAATGATAACTGTTGACTAGGTTCTGCTAGCAATTATATAAGCGATAATATCATACATATTTCATATGTTCTATGTATTGTATATTATATTCTTACAATAAAGTCAGCTATAAAAATACAAAGGTACTGAGAAAATTATAAAGAGAAAAAAATGTACTTACCTATAACTGAAGTTTATTCCATATACTTTTAAGATAATCTGTGTATAAGTTAGCAGACCTGTACAGTTCACAGCTTTGTTATTCAAAGATCAACTTTATAAGTTAGATAAAAATTATGTGTGATTTCAGATCAGAGTGATGCCCCGAATTTTACACCACCCCCACTATTTCTAAAGACTTAAAAGGGACCTGTATTTCTCCTTTGAATATCTTAGATGAATTTCCTTAACAGCTATAACTCTTATTGAATATCCTCTTATATAGTGACAATTTCCTCCAGTGTATGTGTGTATGTGTGTGTGTGTGTGTGTGTGTGTGTGTGTGTGTGTGTGTGTATTTGTGATCTATTCAATAAGTAATTCAGGTAGAAAAGTCTCTGTTTAGAATTCATGTTAGAACCAAGTTACGGAAATTGTTGGACTTGTTCCCTTGACCCCCATATGCACCAATAATATCTTGTGGCATTGTTCCTTCATTGCATAGGCAAACTAAAATGAGAAAATATTACATATTTAAGCAAGTTCTTAACTGATAGAGATACAAAGACACATATTTTTAATGCAGTGGGGCCTTATACCTTGAAAATAGTTATAATAACCTAGCTCAAGCCTTAGAAGTACAGGCATTCAGCCCTGAACCATGGATATCATCTACAGAAACAATCACGGTTGTCTATAACATCACCAGAAAGCAAGCCTCTACCATGAAAGACTCTACCAATGCTCTGGCATCAACTTACTTCAAAGAGGGTTCTTTTAGCACCCAGATGACTTAGACAGCAACAACCTCTCCACATTGCCCTGTAATGGTGAGGTGAAACTAGAGGATGCTCCACATCATTCTGACTTTGATTAAGATATGCACAGAAACCAGGATCTCTAACTACAGAAACCTGACACAAAAAATAGCAATTGTGCAAAAAAATTTTACTGGGACCACAGAGAATGACTCAGGGTTAGGACAACCTAGTATCCCTGAAGTCCAGAGTTGGTCTTATGCCAGAATACTTCAAGGGCAAGGTCTCCTTATATTTAGGCCAAGGTTTTTCCTTTATATTTCCCCAATATTTTGCTGGGCCTATGTAAACAACAATTGCCTTTCTCACGTCGCTTTTATTCTAATACTATTCTTAAAAAAAAAAAGAGCTTACTAAACCTCTGCTAGTGCTTTAATGAGTTCATTGGTAAATCAATAATTTTCAAAAATCAAAAGGCACATGAAAAAATGCTCCACATCAATAATCAGCAGGGAGAAGCAAATCAAAACAACTATGAGGTACCATCTCACGCCACAGAGATTGGTGCACATCACAAAGAATGATAACAAGCAGTGCTGGCGGGGATGTGGAGAGAAAGGAACTCTTATGTACTGCTGGTGGAAATGTCGTCTAGTCCAACCTTTATGGAAAGCGATATGGAGATTCCTCCAAAAAACTGGAAATTGAGCTCCCATACCACTCCTAAGGATATACCCTAGGAACACAAAAATTCAATAAAATATCCCTTCCTCGCACCTATATTCATTGCAGCTATTTACAATAGCCAGACTCTGGTAACAACCAACATGGCCTTCAACAGATGAATGGCTAAAGAAACTCTGGTACATATACACAATGGAATATAATGCAGCCATCAGGAGAGATGAAGTCATGAAATTTTCCTATAAGTGAATATACATGGAATCTATTATGCTGAGTGAAATAAGTCAGAGGGAGAGAGATAGACACAGAATAGTCTCACTCATCTATGGGGTTTTAAGAAAAATAAAAGATATTTTTGCAATAATTCTCAGAGACAAAAGAGAGCAGGGCTTGAAGGTCCAGCTCAAGACATGAAGCTCACCACAAAGAGTGATGAGTACAGTTAGAGAAATAGCTACATTGAGAACTGTCATAACAATATGAATAAATGAGGGAAGTAGAAAGTCTATCTCAAGTACAGATGGGAGGTGGGGTGAGGAGGAGGAAGATTTGGGGCATTAGTGGTGGGAATGTTGCACTGGTGAAGAGGTATTTGCTTTATATGACTGAAACCCAATTACAATCATGTTTTTAATCAAGGTGTTTAAATAAAGATATTAATAAAACAATTTAAAAAATAATTTTCAAAAATATATTTGCTACTGAACCTTTTCTTCTTTCCTTTCTCTTTCATCTCTTTAGTTATTTTTTCTATTTTCTATATGTTTTAATAACTTTGCTTTTGGTTATGTTGAAACAAATGTATTGTGATTAATTATGTAAACTATGTGATTCATTTTCTTTAAATTAATAAAAAAGAGAGAAATATGAAAAAGATTACAATATGCAGACCAAGATGAAAAGTATTGCAAATGTAAGGTATAAGTAGAAGTAAAATGACAAATGATGTTTGGGAGTGGGGATTGTTTGTTTTCATTGCTAATTATTTTTCTGGATTTCTTTTTCCCTATGCATCAAGGCACATTACCTATATAAGCAATACAGTTTGAGGAAGAGTAAAAAAGACTATTGGGTCTTTTTTATGCTTTAAACTGTATTTCAAAAAGAAAATGTGGGGTCAGCATGGTGGCGCTAGAGGTAAGATGTCTGCCTTGCGAACACTAGCCTAGGATGGACCGGGGTTCGATCCCCCAGCGTTCCATATTGTCCCTCAAGCCAGGAGCGACTTCTGATAGCCAGGAGTAACCCCTGAGCGTCACCGGGTGTGGCCCAAAAACCAAAAACAAAATGTATACCACAGTGAAAAATTAGATAAATTGAATCTGATCAAAATCATCTTTGGTATTTGTTCAAAATGCTGGTTTATCAACTTCATTCCAAATTTACACATTAGGCTCTTGGGGAGGGGGTTGAACCTCACATGTCCCCCAAAAGGAATCACTGTACAAGGTGGTTCTTATGTGTGTCACCTAAAATTAGGTCAGTACTATTTTGGGGGTGGGGTTGGGGCCACACCCAGCAGTGCTTGGGATTTCTCTTGGCTCTTCAGCTCAGATATCACTCCTAGCAGACTCAGGGAACATATTTGATGCCGGAAATCATACTGAGGTTCATCCCAGGTCAGCTGCATACAAGGCAAAAACCCTACTGCTGTACTATCACTTCGGCCCCATTAATTTTTTTTTCATTTGGTACATGATGCTAGATTAACAAAGTAAGACATGATAGAAATGAGTTACTACAAAGAAGATAATTAGTGGTAGTAATGTGGTCTTCTAATGTTATTTACGAACTTAGAGCAAGTATGTTTTATAAATGTTAATTGTGCTGGTTTCATCTACATTATGAACTATTTTGCCTGGCACACTGGGGTCCAGTGAAGATTTTATAAGAACATGTTTCCAGTGTCAATTTTTTGAAGAAATTTCGTCAAACTTAAGCCTAGTTTTGCACTTGAGTTTTGTACTTGAGTAATCACCTTGGGCCAAGTAGGAAAAATAGAAGCAGTAAGAGCGTATTTCTCATCAAAGCCCCAGATTTGTGGTTGAGATGCCAGTTGTCTGCTGATGAGGTTATCCTCAGGGTGGATAAGACCAATTATTTGGGAAGACAAAAATAGAACATCAACCCAAAATTTAAGAAATCATTAAAAAAATAGATTCCCTAAAAAATGTTAGACAGTCTATCAAAAATTAACATTTTAGAGATTGCTCTTACAGATATGTATTGCATATTCTGTACATTATTATAATATGTATGTTATTTTTATAAAAAATATATAAGTGACTCTTAAGTTTAGACTTTGTGTCCTCTCATACTTCTTAATTATTTAAATTAGAATCTTATCCATAGCATAAGAGGTTAATTGCACTTATTTTGTGTATTCTATGTATCATATATCATATGCTAAAAATGAGGTAATTTAGAAAAAGAAAATTTTATTAAGTAAATAATAAGAGGGGCCAGAGCTGTGGTGCTAGAGGTAAGGTGTCTGCCTTGCAAGTGCTAGCCTGGGACGGACTTTGGCTTGGCCCCAGGAGTCCCATATGGTCCCCCCCAAGCCAGGAGCGATTTTTGAGCACATAACCAGGAATAACCCCTGAGAGTCAATGGGTGTGGCCCAAAAAACAAAAAAAGGAAAAAAAAAAAAGTAATAAGATACATATAGGAATTTTCTAAATTTAAACCACAAATGTTAACATATTGTAAATATGTCATCTACATTTTATAAAATTTAAAAATTGAAATGAGATAACAATTTTCTGCACTGTTTAGAATCTTACATAATCTATTTACAAGAAAATATATAAGTGGAGCCATAGAGTTCAAATTCATCTTTATCAATGAAAAGTAAACTATCAAAGTTTTATCATTTTTTTCTATTACTCTAAAATGTCACAGGGTTCTTGTCTTGTTAAACAAAACAAAAGAAAAAGAAAAACATACTTTCTAATTCATTAATGGCCATGCTTCTCTTGCTTACTCCTCAAATGTTGCAAGAAATGTATTTTTCTAGTGGTAAATATCAATCCTTTATTATATTGGATTGTTTTGTGAAGACCCAGCTGTCTAACGGATAAGGCACTGACCTTTTATCTTGGGTTGTTTTTATTTTGTTTTGTTTTGGTGGGGAGATGGGCTTGGGGTCACATTAGCACGTGCTCAAGACTCTGCTCCAGAAATATTTCTTTCTTTCTTTCATTTTTTTTTTTTTTTTGGTTTTTGGGTCACACCCAGCAGTGCTCAGGTGTTACTCCTTGCTCCATGCTCAGAAATTGCTAGTGGATCTCAGGATACCTGTGGATTGTTGCGGATAAAACCCACATCAGCTGTATATACAGTGAATAAGGCCTACTATTTCCATCAATTTTAAAGCGGAGCAGAATAGATAAATTTGATTTTTTTGTTTGTTTGTTTGTTTTGGGTCACATTCGGCAGCACTCAGGGGCTACTCCTGGCTCTATTCTCAAAAATCGCCCCTGGCAGGCTCAGAGGACCATATCTGATGCCAGGATTCAAACCACAGTCCTTCTGCATGGAAGGCAAATGCCTTACTGCTGTGCTATCTTTCCGACCCCTAAATTTGGTTTTTGTATTGCAATCAGGATGCTGTTCTTAAGACAATATTTGTGTGTTTAAATATAATGATTCAGTAGAACTGGATTTTATCTGGAAACTAAACTTTATAGTTTTTTAAAGTAACTTTACTGATTCAAAATGTTAATAAGGCATTTTAAGTGTCAAACTTACTTCTAGGAATAAATTTTAGGCTGGCAAAAATTCTTGCTAACTCATCACATTGAATTCTTAAATGAAAAATCACTCAGATTGAAACAAAATGAGAAATTTTTCTGAAGTACTGACATTTTTATTTTATGTTTATAATAAAAAAAAACAAGGTTCCTTAATCAAAAGTTTTCAAGCTTATTGCCCTGTCATTAACTTGAAGTAAAAAAAAAAGTACCTCGTTATTTAAATCACTTTGAAGGGAAATTAATAGCAAGCCAGAAGTGTTTAGATTCAGTATAAAAATCAGCAAATTATAGCAAAATGGTTGAGTTTTTAAGTTACTGCTGATTCATCTGTTTTGAACTTTTTTTTCTCCCATTAAAAGAAATCAACTTCACTGAAAATAAAAGTGAACTTTTAGCAGAGAGTCAAATTTCTCATTTTTGTTTGAGTAGTTTTGGTTTGAAATTATACCTCATGGTGCTCAGGACTGACTATTGGTTCTGTGCTCAGGGTTCATTCTGGCTGGGTTTAGGGTACCATGTATGGTAATGCAAATCAAACTTTGATCAGCTACATGCAAAGCAAACACTCTACCCACTCTATTATAGGTCTAGCTCTCTATCAAAATATTTTGGGGGGTGGCGGGAAAAACACCTAGCTGTGCTAAGGGCTTAATGGCTCTGCACTCAGGAAACACTCGTAGAGGTGCTTGGAAGACTATATGGGATGCTAGGGATGGAAACAGCATTGATCACTTCCAAGGCAAACTCCTTACCAACTGAACTATCTCTCCAGTCTTTCTATCAAATATGTTAAGGTAAATCTGTATGGTGCTATAGAGCTTTAGATGTACTTTATAAATCATTCAGATGCCATTTATAAGTCATTTAAAATTATTTTAAACAACTATATTTGATGTAGAACTCCAGATGGGTGTCTGTATTATCTTCTATGAGATCATTAACTCATGAAGATACCAGTTAAACAGAAAGAACAAAGTCTCTTGTCTTCATGGCACATTGACCTTATGATTTTAGTATAGGTATTCATGGACTGACTGCACCTTGAGGGATTTTCTGTAGCATTCAGAAAGTCTTGCAGTTTAATATCTAAATAGCATAGTTCCAGAATATCTAAATAGCGTAGAAGTTTTAGGTCATCACATGTCCTGTGTTCTTTTTCACCCTCCAAACTATGTCTGATGGAACTGAAACCTAGTTCCAATGTGCATCTGTGCGAATCAATCTCTCACACACAGTCTAACAATTAAGGATTTCTTTGTATTGCACTGCTGCTTCTCTCCATGGCCTTGTTGGAAATTGAACAAAACACCTGAATTGACAATGATGACATGTGTTTCCTCTAGTATATCATCATCTGCTACCAGTTATTGTTCCAGACTACATGTTTTGAATGGATTGCATTTGAAGTTAGTTCCAAACGATGCTCTGTTTAAATAAATGGAGAGATGCCTTCAGTGGGGAGGGGTTATCTTTTCTTAAAGGTCTTTGCTAATCATCAAATTATTACAATTCCTGTATATGTGGTACTGAAATGAACCCAAAACACCTAGGTAGGTGAGGGAAGGAATGCCCAGAAAGGCAAGTCATTTGAACTTTCATGAGGCCCTAATCTTTAAGATACTGGTTCATATCTCTGTTACCAACATGGTCTCCTAATATTGCGGAGGTCGCTCCTGAGCAGACTCAGAAATAGATTTTGAACACCTCTGGTTGTTACTCCCAAACAAACAAGAAGATAAGCTACAGAGCTAAATATGTTGTTTGGTTTTAGCACAATAAATAATTCTGCAAGAATATATACATTAAAATTTTAATTATAATTATTCTTTAACACTTTTATTTACTATATCATAGAGATTAGAGTACGCTTTACCTCCAGAATGAAAAGGGTTATTGGGTTTATTTTTGTAAAGTCATTTATACAGACATATATTTAAAAACAGGTATACACATTTGTATAGAATAGATATATAAATGTTCACACATACCTGTTATGGAAAATGATAAAAACTAATGAAAAACTACTATTTAGTAACATGTTTCTATGGAGATAGAAAATGTGATAATGATACTAAAAGGCTAATACTTATTTTCTGCAAGTTTGAATTGAAAGCTAGAAAATTATTTTCATTTGCCAAGAAAACGCTCAGATTTTGTATGTTCTGCTCAAATACTGCATACTAACTACAAGTGTTTGGGGTAATCTGGGACATTTCAGTTTATTGTGTGAATATCAACTCTCACTCACCATTCTAGAAACTTAGAGAGAAAATAGGTACAAATTGAACACAAACCAAATTTCCTCTTTATAAAATATTAGTAGAACTAACTATAGGGATAAGAGAGAAGAGGGAACAAATGTATTTTTAAAAGACAGAATTTCTACCAATGAGTTTAAAGGAATGATATTTAGTATTTTTCCAAAGAGGATAATTTGATATAGGAGATTAATGCAAATATCTAATCATATTTTGATCTGAAATAGCAACGAGGTTTGGGCTGGTGCAAAAACTGAGTTTCTGAGTTTTAAAGTGCCCCCTTGTGGAAATAAGCAATCAGTATAAAAAATTGCTTATTCTTTTAGTGGTACCTGGAGATTTATGAAGATTTCTGATGAAACATATCCAATCAGTCTTGTCAACAGAAATAATTATGGTTTATAAGCAACTCAGTTTTATTTGTTAGTCTTATTGTGAATGAATTGAAGATATTTACCACATTATTTTGCTTGGTAATAGTGACTGACACAATGCAGAAGATTCTTTTAAACTGACAAAATTACAACTATGCAGCTGCATGAACCAGACAGTAAATGCAATATTTATTCTTCTCTTTATACCAGCATATTTGGCACCCGATTTTTCATCTGAAACTGCACTGAATTCAGACCTACTCCACTGTGCTACCTTGTAGGCTCATTTAATTGATCTCTTCTGTGACCCTTGGCATCAGCCTTACCCTGTCCAAGACCCCGTGCTTTCTTGTTGCAAGTAGAAGAATACAATACAAACCAATTAACTATCTTCCTCATTTTCCCCCTTTTTTTTGAATTACAAGTTTTTAACCCTTATAATTAAGGTACATAGTGACAGTAAATTAGGGCCATTCCCACCACCATTGTTGTCTGTCCTCCCTCCCTCCAACCCTGTTCCCAGCATGCATCCCATACCTTCCCCCTTTGTACCATGGACTGCTGTGTAACAGGTCCCTTTTGTCTCTAATTTGTTGCAGATTGGGTATCTTGGTTTTGCTGTTACTGACTTTTGGTTTGGTGTTTAGGTCTAATCACTTTCTTTTCTACTAGTGTTCATGCGACTGTTTGCTCCTCGCTTTTTTCCCCCCTCAGTTTGTGAGGCAAAACAAGATGACTCAAGCTCTATGCTTCTGTTGGGGAAAAGAAAAACAAAAGAAATAAAAGAAAAAGAATGCTTGGAGAAGTCCATCTAGAAGCTATCAATATCAATTTAAAAGAAGAAAGGAGAAGGGGAAGACAAAAAAAAGAAAATCAAAAAATAGGCAAGGACAAAAAAACACAACAGCAACAACAAACAACATCTAAAACAAGATAAAGGAAAGGGGGATGAAGGAATGCTGGTGTGGCAAGGTTTTTTGTCTTTTTTTTTTTTTTTTTGCATAAGCACAATAAGTACTGGGGATATTAGAAAGAGAATTCCCTTGGCCTAAGAGATAATGGGTTTCTCCACCCTTGAAGCATACTGCTATGGGAATGTCTAAAGTTTTCAAACATGCATGTTATTGAACTCCAAGGTCCTTTGATGATACCTGGAAACATTCTGCTCAGTTGTGGTTGACAAAATCAGTCCTCTGAAATTAGAGATCTTGGAATTTGCACAGGTCATAGGATGACGTCTAAGATAGTCTTTTTTATGGTTCTAGAAGATCTACTTTCTCATGGTTGTTGTAGTCAGTCTTTTGTAATTGGTGATCTTGGTTTTTGCACAGATCCTAGGACAAAGCCTAGGATGGAGTTTTTACTTATGGTTCCAGAAGTTCAACTGCTCAATTGCGGTTGTTCAAAGTCAGATCTCTGGAATTAGAGATAATGGTTTTTGTATAATTTCTAGGCTGAAGTCTAGGCTGGGGTCTTTCTTATTGGTCCCAGGAGAAATTCTGCTCAGTCATGGTTGTCAAAGTTAATCTTTTGTAACTAGTGATCTTGTTTTTTGTACAGGTCAAAAGACAGAGTATCTTCTGACTTCACCTTAATGTTAGGTGGTGCAGTATTGCAACCTGCTCTTAGATCAAGTTGTTGCTGTTTCCTCATCATCAGGATGTCCAGCGGGCAGTTTGATTCCTGGTGTTGTTGCAGGGAACTGTGTCAGTTCCTCGGTTGAGATCTGAGGTTCAGCGCTGAACAGCATGTTTTCCACATTGTTAAAAATATTTGAAGAGATAGGACTTCCATCTGATAGGATGACAAAGTTTGCAAACATCTCCTCAAAGAACAACTATAAATCTGTATTAAATGTTTACAATTATTGATTTCAGAAGTGCAGAAATTCCAAAGAAACTTAATTTTACCTCCAACATCACTAAAGTGTTTAAAAATTTGTTTAAATTTCAAGTTCTTGTCACATTTTTAAATGCTTGCCAAGCTTTATTTTACATTATTTTGATGTATAAGTTAAAGCATATTTAAGATTATATTTTTTTAAAACTCAAGTTCTTAAACATTTAATTTTAATTACATTTTAATAGGCAGATTCTTACTTCTAGCAACAAAAATTGTTTTTATTTAAATCATAGTCTATATTTAGTAAATTCATAATTTGATACTTATCACAGTTCATTGCTATAGAAATAAATAAATTAGGGACCAGAGAGATAACATGAAAATGGGGCATTTGCCTTGCATACAGAAGAATGGTGGTTCAAATCTCAGCATTCCATATGGTACCTGTGCCTGCCAGGGGCGATTTCTGAGTGCAGAGCCAGGAGTAACCCCTGAGCACAGCTGGGTGTGACCCAAAAACCAAAAAATTAATTAATTTCAATATTGTGCTAGAATTGTATGCATTATTAAATACACCAGTATGCTCTTTCTAAAGGAACGAAAGAGGCCAATGTCTGTAACACTGAGCATTTCCTATGAGAATTTCCTATGAGAAATTATGTTAAAGCTTATCACTTTACCAAAATTATAAATCTGCTTGGTTAGTTTTAAACATATATAGTGATACTTGAAATGAAATATAAAAAGAATATTCTCCATTGTAATCGTATAAAAATAAGTTCTTGTTATTTTACTTTTCCTACTCCTTTATACCCAGTTAATTTATAATTATTGCAAAGGTTAAAGCACTAATCTCTAGCAAATTCAGTACAACTGTGCTAAATTACTATGGTACTTAGCAAAACTGAATTCTAGAGAGTTTTCACATTAATTTGCCAACACTGTATCACAGGTGTGTTTGCTGTACAGAGTAGTGTGCTACTGCTCCATGTTAAAGTCTCTCTAACACAAATTCCAGCAGATATTTCAAAACTAGCTTGACTCTGAATGTGTTTCTACCTTTGAAATCTGGTCCCCTGAATACCATCAACAGTGATCACTGAGGAGTCCAGAAAGATAGCACAGCAGTAGGGCATTTGCCTTGCACGTGGCCAACCCGGGAAGAACCTGGGTTCAATTCTGGCATCCCATGTGGTCCCCCAAACCAGGAGCAATTTCTGAGTGCAAAGCCAGGAGTTATCTCTGAATGTCATGGAGTGTGGCCCAAAGACCAAAAAATAAAACATAAAAACCAAAAAAATCTAAAAACAAAAGCAAAACAAAACAAAATGAGTGATCACTGAATACAGATAAGTGAGGCAAACTTCCCTTTCTAAAACTGATATTTTACCCATAAAGGTTTGATCCACTGAGTGGCAATGAAAAGACACATATTGTGATTAGTTGAGAAAGAGCCTTATTGACAACCAGATGACAGGCTAGAAAATGGCAGACTCATCCTCAAAGCAACTATCTTGACTCCAGATCACAAGGGGAGGGGAAAATATTAGGAAGCAGGAAGTGGCACCAAAAGCAATAACAATATCCCCTCTGAGCTGATTCCCTTTGATATACTCTATCTTATCTACAAGCTTAAACAAATTAAAGGTTAGATTTTTTTTATTAAAGGAATACAAAATAAACTAACCTCTTCTTTAGACTTTGGACAATTATAGTCATCTACTTTTCTTATCTAATTTCTTCTCGGTCTAATTTTCTTTGGCTTGTTTTCAACACAAGCAAAATTATACATGCTAAGTTTTTAGAGATTGTTGCATTGTTTTACCAAAGATAAAACTTCAGTGAAAAATAATTTTGTGGTTTTATTTGGGGGGGTGAGTGTTATTGTTTTATTGTTGCAGGGGTCTACACTTGGTTGTGCTCATGGTTTATTACTGATTCTATGGATAAGGATCACTCCTGGGGGTGCCAATGAAACCAGATGGCTTTCTGGGGATCATATTTTATTAGGCCACCATGTGTGCAAAGGAAAGATCTTCTCTGATAATTATATTTTGATCTCTGTTTGTGATTTTACAGCATGTCTTTGTCTATGATCTACAGAAAATACTCAGAAAGGGCCAGAGAGATAGCATGGAGGTAGGGCATTTGCCTTGCATGCAGAAGGATGGTGGTTCAAATTTCAGCATCCCATATGGTCCCCCAAGCTTGGCCCGAGTGATTTCTGAGCATAGAGCCAGGAGTAACCCCTGAGCACTGCTAGGTGTGACCCCCCAAAAAAAACCAAACAAACAAACAAAAAAAAACAAAGGAAAAAATACTCAGAGATCTTGGCATGCCTTCAGATACTTATCCCTTTAAGTTATATTTGTCATAATGGACTCCATGTTCTTTCTCTGCATTTACTCAAGTTGTTTTATCTCCAAAATATTTCTTTCATAACTCTCACTCGACCCCTTCCCCTTCTTTTCATAATTTCTGATAGAAAATCTAAATATATGGAAATTTATATCCAAACTTATACCCAAATTTACTAAGATACTTTTCAAAACTTCTGGTCTCAAAAACATTTATCTTCTCAATACTCAGCTATTTTTGTTTCTTTTCAATGAATCTGTTTTTGACACTAACTATAATTTCCTCAATTTTTTTTCATTTTTTAGGCATCAGTGAGCATATTGATATTAAGCCCCAAATCACCAGAAGTTTATAAACATCTGACACACTGTGAATTCTAACTAAATGTTTACTGAAAGAATAAAAGAGCAAATCTGGAATTATACAAGTAGTGGGCATAAAAACTAGTCAAGAATTCATATTTTATAAAATTGGTTCTATGACAGAGAGCTTTCCATGAAGGATGGATTTTAAATGTTGGCATATTTTGTACTACCTTTACCATATTTGCCCAACTTCTGGACTTAGTACTTGATATTTAAGTTGACTCACATGTTATTAACAAAAAATATATATTTTAGTGGAAACTTTCTGTCATTACTAAAATAGATAATTAAACATTATGCTCCAAATATACTTAAAACATAATGAGAGTTTGATTTTAGCTAATGGCACAGTAGGTAATGAGGACAAATCCTCCCACTGAGAGAGAACAACAGGGAGACTAAATAAGATATTTTAAAATCTTTGTTCCAAACTCCTGACAAACCACCAAGGCAGAGAAAGATTTAAAAGGTAATATCTGGTAGAACATTGGAAACCAGAGACTTGGTTTACAGTCATTTCTTTTCCTGTATAAGTGCTTGTTCTAAGATGCTTAAGAGAAGACAAACAAAGCTTTCAAATATTTGCACATCAAAGAGGAAAAAGATAATTTCAGATTTGAAAAAAAATTAAGGTGATTAATAATGCAAGCCTCCTTGGCTCCCCATGGGTTCACTTACTAAGAAAAAATAGACTTAGATTATTTAGGTCCTCACAAGACCAAACTCAAAAATAGGATTAAATTTAGATAATATTTTTAATCTAGGAGACTATCATATATAAACAGACATAATTTCTTTCTGAAATAACATAATATTAAGACACAGAAAAATGTCTCTTGCTTTATCTTTTCATATTTAGGAGTCAGGTCCTGGATAGATAATCAATAAGAAAATCAAACAATAGGGACTGGAGAGAAAATAGAAGAGGTAAGGCACTTGTCCTTTATGCAGCCAACATGAATTATATTCCCAGCACCCCATATGGTAGTCCTAAGCAACACCAGGTGTTATCACTGAGCATAGAGCCAGGTAAGTCCTGAGCACTGTTTATATAGCCCCCAAATAGAGACAAACAAAAGAATAAATAGACCATAAAACAAATGATAGTATAATAGCCATAATTATCAAACATAGAATTGAAAATAATTATACTTTCTTATTTTCAATTATGATCCAACAACTGTAGAACTCACTTAGTTGAGAAGTAGGAAAGAAAGATGAGAAAATAGACAGGAACAAGATGAAATAAAGTATGGAGAATAGATATAATCTATAAAAAGCTTATCAGATTAATAATTAGCTTTGATCTCATAACTATGTATTTGTTTTAAATGGATAGACCTTTAGCTAAATGCCTCTTATTTACCTACTGATATTATTCTATTATTTTTCTCTTTACATTATTAGAATGTTTATATTTTCTATACATGTTATTTTAGGTAAAACTTTATGGCTTTATTGTAATGTTTTCATTTTGACCTAAATTTTCAAATTGATTAGCATTTTTAGTTCTGAGTCATAAGCTGTTTGTATAGGCTTATTTTGGTTATTGAGAGTTTTCTCATTTTTCTTTTATTATACCTATTATTTTTTATTTATAATTTCCTTGA
This sequence comes from Crocidura indochinensis, assembly GCA_004027635.1. Taxonomy (NCBI): domain Eukaryota; kingdom Metazoa; phylum Chordata; class Mammalia; order Eulipotyphla; family Soricidae; genus Crocidura; species Crocidura indochinensis. Next base: position 34,176 of record PVKC010002281.1, read on the forward strand.
ATTAAACTTTTTGTAATTTCCATTTTTGTGTGGGAGGAAAACATCACACTTGTCTATGTTCAGGACTTAGCTCTGGCACTGTGTTTGAGGTACACTCCTGGTGTTGCTTAGTGGAACATATGTGAATGAAATCAGGGTTGGCCACAGCAAGTCAAGCATCTTACCTTCTGTATTGTCACTTCATCCCCTTTAGTAATATCTTTATAAATTGTTCCTTCACTTTGAATAATACAATCTGAATTTTAAAACTTTTGCCAATTAATATTATAAAGTCAATAGATAATTTTGTTTTCTATCACTGAATAATCAACTGAATTTTAAAACTTTTGCCAATTAATATTTTATAATCAATAGAGAATTTTGTTTCTTACATATTTTAAATCTTAAAGGTATTTTTCTATTTTTTCTGCCATATGGTAGTTTTATATTTAAGAAGTCTCAATTTTGTGTTTATACATAACTGGAACAATTTATGTCTGATTAATAGTACATAAGACTCCCCTTTTCTCTCCATTCTAAATAGCCTAGGATCTCTTATTTTTAAATTAGAATTGTACTAACAACTGTGAGGAGACTCCTCATTATCTACATCTTCATTGTCTTATTGTTAAGTGAGTTTGAATTGCTTTCATGCACCTACTTATCCTTGGAATATTATTGAAAGAATATCTGTTCATATCCTTCTGCAATTTTAAAATGGTATTATTGTATTATATTTATGTTTTGTTTGCTTTCTCTTGCTTTGCTGCTGAGCTTTATTTCATTTATGTACTTCAAATATCATCTCTTACTAATATACATAATTTAAAAAATTTTTATCTAAGTAGATTTCCTTTGAATTCTGTTAATTATTTTCTTTGCTGTATAGAAAGTATTTTAGTTTGGGGACTGAAGCAGTGGTGCAAGCGGTAAGACTCCTGCCTTTTCCTAGCTAGCCTAGGATGGACCCCAGTTTGATCCCCTGACGCCCAATATGGTCCCCCAAGCCAGGAGCGTTTCCTTAGCAGATAGCCAGGAGTGTCACCGGTTGTGACCCAAAAACCAAAAAATAGAAAAAATATTTTAGAAAACAAAAATTTTAGTATAGAAAGTATTTTATGGGCACAGTGGTAGGGCGTTTGCCTTGCATGCAGAAGGGCGGTGGTTTAAATCCCAGCATCTCATAAGTTTCCCCAAGCTTGTCAGGGGCAATCTCTGAGTGTAGAGTTAGGAGTAGCCCCTGAGTGCTGCCAAGTGTGACTCCCCGCCAAAAGAAAGTATTTTAGTTTAATGTAACTCTGGTGTGTTATTTTTGCTTCTCCTGACTTTATGTTTTATATATAAATAAAAAATTTTAGGGGCCAGAGAGGTAGCTTATAACTAATTATTTGTTATAAATAGATATAGTTATATATATGTATATATATATATATATTGCACACAGCTGACCCAGGAGGGACCTCTATTTGATCCTCCGTGTCCCATTTGGTTCCCCAAGGCAGTGAAGAGAAATAGCTTTATTTCTAAATATGAGGAGAGAGAGAGAGAGAGAGAGAGAGAGAGAGAGAGAGAGAGAGAGAGAGAGAGAGAGGCAACACGTTGAGTGAAGAAATAGTCCATTACAATAAAGGGCTCATACCTCCTTATTTGGAGTCAAGCAACTTTCAGAGAGGAACTTATATACCCACAGTAGAAAGGTATGGACCACTGCCAAGACAGGATGGTGTGTACCTTGCTTGGTTTTTCTTGTTTCCTTTTGAATTTTGGACTATTTCTGGTAATGTTCAGGGCTTACTAGTGACTCTGTCCTGGGTAAGCTGCACATAAGGAAAACGTCCTACCACTGAACCATTGATTTGGCCCCATATCTGACCTTGTTTTTGGCATATAGTAAACTTCATTGTTGTTTTATCATCAACCTGCAAACTTCAGGCCTATTGTAAATTGAAGTAATTTAATGCTAATTAAATTTAACGTGTAGAAGCAAGAGAAGTGTACCCTATAAGCCCCAAATTAGTTTCAATAATGCTTTGTTGTGCGATTGTTTCAGAGAAACTAATATATTTTCTAAAATCAAAGACAAAAATCTACTTTTCCTGCCCTTTTTTGGAGGAGGACTCATTCGGTGATGCTTATGGGTTACTCCTGGTTATGCTCTCAGAAATAGCCTCTGGCTTGGGAACCATATGGGACACTTGGAATTGAATCGAGGTCTGTTCTAGGTCAGCCACATGCAAAGCAAATGCCCTACCACTGCACCATCGCTCCAACATCCCTTTCCTCCTTTTAAAATAAATACTTGACAGAATTTATGGGTTCCATACAGAAGCAGAAGCCTCATGCTCTAATCCTGAGGATTGGGGATTACGAGTCTGGAAGCAAACACTGACACAGGAAATAAAACATAAGGAATAATAATCCAAATAAGCCTCACACCCCAATCCTCAGGGATTAGGGGCATGGTTCTGGAAGCAAATATCGACACAGGAAATAATCCACAAAGAATAATGAACCAAAGAATAATCTAAATAATCTGAAGAATAATCCTCCATACCTCTAGTTTATCAGGAACTACCTCCATGTCACAAAATTTTAAAATTTTATTTCTTCCCAATAAATTGCCCAATTTTAACTGAAGATTCTTTGGAAGTTTAGAAACTCAATTTTCGGTGAAATGCTGTCAGACATGAGATATGAGTGTGAGTTTCAATTTAAGAAATTTTGGCCTTGTAGAGATAATGAAAATATCTGATCTTTCAGAGAAGATACAGAAACTTTCAAATAATATATGAGTTGAATACCTTGTGCTGCAAATTTAGATTTCTTATATCCTTTTATTATTCTGTGACCTCTAGTCCTGTGAGAAGTAAACAGCCAATTCTATTACTTTATTACTTAAACTAAAATATCTATGATACCAAGTTCATAATTATGAAAATTTGATACTCTCGGTATTGATTAGTAGTATTAAATGGCAATATTTAATGAATCTATTTGGCCACATCATCCAAGAAAGTCAGGACTTTCTTTAGCACTGAAAAGAAGTCATTATATCTTTAAATCTATGATCTAGAACAGACTTTTTCAACTGCAGTCCATGGGCTTCCTCTGTAAGCCCTGCTGAATTTCAAGAGGACTCTGGGTGACAAAAATACATACTTTTGATATGAGTGGAGCATAGACTAAGACAAGACCAAGTAGTAGAAAGTGGACCACATTTACAGCATATCTTCAGAGTAACATCAGATTTGTGTTTAGCGATAGACAACAGAGAACAGTAGCTCAGCTATGATAACATAAAATATCTCAATGTGCCTTATTACATGTTAAAATGGACCATCTAACACATTTATTGTTTACAAATAGTTATATCATTAATAATTTCTCTAGCAGCCAACTCTTGTTTTATCTCCACCACATTGTATGATCTGGTGGGGTTTTGAGCCTCACCAGAACTGATCTCTGAATACCAAACTTGGAGTAAGCACGGAGTACTGCTGGTGTGGTGCAAAATAAAACTTATCTCTAGACTCAATGTTTTAAAATCATTGAATGCATACAGTGAAACATTTGAGTTATCTTTTTTGTGCCCCCCAACCTCATTGACTTTCTTTTATATGTGGTTAATTCTCCATGTTTTTAGAATTATTGAGGACTGGTAAGGTAGCACACAAAATAGTGCTTGCATAGTTCTAAATTCAATCTACATATTTTAAAAAGCAGCTTTCTCCTTCAGTTGGCTGATTATATCCTTAGAGTTTATTTTCTCCAGTTAGTGTCATCATCTGTTAGATAAAGCCAATTTTTTTATTTTGAGAAGATTCTGATTTTTAAGATTTATGAGAAATAAGCATGCTATTTTATTGAATAATGAAACAAATTTTGATCAGATGTCTGCACCAGCATAGGTCAATTTTACATAGTTTGAATCTTTTATTGGCATAAATTATTTTCATGGCAGATTCAATTATTTTAAAGACATAATATGCAATCCTCTTAAAATTCATTTATATTCATTTTGTTTTATTATATTGCTTGTTTTCTATCATTTTGCAAATAATTCAACAGAAATATTTTTAAATTCTTCATTCACATTAATTCCATTTTTCAGAAAATATAAATGTCTCTTTATTTAAAAAGAAATAACTCACCAATCAACCAGCAATTTATACTGTGCTTGCCAAAAAATAGAGTAATTACTTATCAATAAATACAGTAGGGGAAAAAACTGTGTACTAATTATCCCAATTAATTCTTAATGAAAAAAGTTTTAAATTCCTAATTGAGTTATATTGGGCAGAAAATTATTGAAAGAGTAATAAGGACCAAATTGCATATAAATTACATGCAAAATTACTATTATATAAATTTCATATAAAATCACATATAACTTGCATATAAATTACATATAAAATAATATTGAACATAAAAACAGAAGTATATTTTTATGAAAATTAAAAATAAATTAAAAATAAAAAACCCTAATTTGTTCATTGTGACTAATAAAATAAGTAATTCTTTTCTCCCTTTAATTTGTATTATCTTCATGATATTTCCCTTTATCATTTTTGGCAATAGCTGGAAAAAAGTTCTGATTAATTCACAGAATGCTGACTCTAAGAGTATAGGGTTGCATATTGCACCATTGCTAAAAGTACACCTTTTGTATTTTTAGTTTAGAACTTTAAAAATTATTTTAACATTTTATTAAAATGACTATGATTCACAAAGTTACTCAGAGTTGAATTTTAGACATACTATATTCTACTACCAATCCCACCACCAATGTCAACTTCTCTACTCCAATGTTTCCAGGTTTCCTCCCATACTTCTTCTTCTCCAAGTCTGCCATCTTGATAGGCAGTTTTCTAAGTTCCATTGTTAAGAGTTTGAGTCTCATGATTTTAGTGTTGTTAACTCTGTAGTTTTGACTTTTATCTTAACTATTCCTGAACAGTGTCATTGAATTTGAATCTCTTTTACCCATATCCTGTTTCTTTTCACTTTTTTCTTCTCATCTTCTATTCTACTCTATTTTTTATCCCTCTCCCTCCCTGTATTCTGGGAACAAGAGTGATCTAGACATATCCTCCTAAGCAAATTTATTTCATCAACATTATTTAGTTGTTAAAAAAAACACATGTAATTAATCTCATCCTAGCTTATCCTTCTTGTCCTGGATTACTTCATTTAAGATGACTGATAACTTTCAGGGGCTAGAGTGATAGTATAGTGAGTAAGGGGTATTTGCCATGCATAGCAGCTCTGGGTTAAATCCCTGGCATCCCATATGGTCACCTGAGCCTACCAGCAGTGATGACAGAGAGCACCACCAGGTGTGACCCAAACAAAAGAAAAACATATTATCTTCAAGCTTCATACATGTTACAAAAAATTGCTTGATTTCATTATTCCTTACAACTATGTACCATTACAATATGAAGATATACCACCTCTTTTTGATGCACATATCTGTCATTGGTTATCTCAGTTGATTCCAAATTGTACCTACAATGAGTGATGCTTTAAATGTCATTTTGAATGAATGTTTTTCAGTCCTAGAGGCAAATAACTAAAATAGAATTACTGGATCATATGGCAGTGCAACTTAATTTGGAATTTATTAAGAATCCTCCATACACTTTTTCATAGGGAACCAGACTAGATTCCCACCAACAGTGGTTGAGAGTTCATTTTTCTATCACATCCAAAACAAGAGACATTCTTCCCAGTATTTTTGCAACATGCAATTTTCACTGGTATAAGATGATATTTCATTGTAGTCTTGACTCAGATTTCATTAAAAAGTGATGGGCAGCATTTTTTGTGTGCTTCTTAGGCAACCATTATTATTCTTCAGTGAAGTCTGTTGATTTCCTCTTCTCCATTTTAGATTTTTGGTGATTGTTGTTGACCTTTGTGAAAAACTTTTATATCCCGAACATCAACCTTTTATATGATTTGTTTTATATTTCTTCCACTCAGTTCTCTTTTAGTTTTAGATCATGTTTCTTTTGCCATAGAGAAACCTTTTAGTTTAATATACTCTCATTTGTTTATTTCTTACTCTGTAACCTTTGCAAATGGTCTAGTTTCATTGAAGATTTCTTTGAGGTCTAGGTCTTGAATCATTCATCTGTATTTTTCTCAATGCACATTATAGATTCTGTCTGATCTCAAATCTTTGAATTAACTTTATTTGTAAGGTATGAGATATAACTTCATATTTAATTCCTTACACAATTATTGAATTCTCCCGACATCATTTCTTGAAGAGACTGTCCTTATTTCACTTTGTGCTTTCATGTTGTTTGTCAAAAATTCACTGACCTTGTTTATGAAAGTTTAGCCTTAGGTATTCTTTTCTGATTCATTGATCAGAGAGAATCTGTATTCAAGTACCATGCTGTTTTGATCACTATTGCTTTATAGTATATCTTCAGGTTAGTTATGGGATGCCTCCAGATTCTATCTCTTCAGTAAAGTATGGTTTTGGTTATCCAGATAATTCCACATATATTTCATAATTGTTCATAGTACTTGAAGAATGCTTAGATACTATTGTCAATATGATGTGCTTTTATTTCTTCCTCTATTTAGTTATTTGTAATACGAATGTAGCCAAGATTTGTATTAACTTTGTAGCTGACCACTTTGCTATAATAGTTTAATGTTTCTAGGCTACTTTTTGTGGATGCCTTAGAGATTTTAATGTATATTATCATGCTAGCTACAAATAGAAATGATGTGGGGCTGGTGCAGTGGCGCTAGAGGCAAGGTGTCTGCCTTGCCAATACTAGCCTAGGACAGACTGCTGTTCGATCCCCCGACATCCCATATGGTCCCCCAAGCCAGGAGTGACTTCTGAGCACATAGCCAGGAGTAACCCTGAGCGTTACAGAGTATAACCCCAAAATGAAAAAAATAAATAAATAAAATAGAGATAATGTAACTACTTTTTTTCCAAATTTAATCTCTTAGATTTCCTTTTTTTTCACTGATTGTTAGGATTTATTCTAATTCTTCATTGAAAAGAGTGGACATCAGAATAAGTGCCTGATCTCAGAGGGAATGTGTTCAGTTTTTCACCATTAAAAACTCAAGTGGAGCCCGAGTGATAGAGCGATAACACAGTGGGTAGGATATTTCCCATGCACGCAGCTGAGCTGCGGTTGAGCCCCAGCATTCTACATGGTCCCACAAATCTTCCTGGAGTTATTTCTGAGCACAGAGCCAGGAGTAATATCTGAGTGCCAACGAGTATGTCTCAAAAATCAGAAAAAGTAGGAGGAGGAAGAAGTGGAGGAGGAGGAGGAGGAGGAGGAAGAAGAAGTGGAAGAAGAAGAAGAAGAACAAGAACAAGAACAGAAGAACAAGAACAAGAAGTAGAAGAAAAAGTAGAAGAACAAGAGCAAGAAGAACAAGAATAAGAAGAACAAAAATAAGAAAACAAACAAGAAGAACAAGAACAAAGAGGAGGAGGAGGAAGAGGAGGAGAAAATTTTGACTTTTTTGGCTGGTACTACCTTAAGTTTCCTTCTATACCAACTTTAGAGGCTTTTTATTATGAATGGATATAATATCTGCCAAAAACTTTCTCTGCAGTGATTAATATGATTATATGATTTTTATGTTTCCTTGTACTAATGCAATGTATTGTTTTAATTAAGTTTCATACATTGAATCATCCTTGTATCCCTGAGATGAATACCACTTGATCATGTTATAAGATATTTTTATGTCCTATTGTATCTGTTTTGCTAAGATTTTGCTGAGGATTTTGCATTTGATTGATATTTATCTAGGAAGTTGATCTTAAATATTTTGGTAGTTTATCTGTTAGCTTTGTATATCAATGTCATATGAACTTTGTAGAGCATATTAGAAATGATTCTTAATATTATTGATAATTTGGAAGAGCTTAATTATCAAAGATTTCTCTGAAGGCTTGATAAAACTCATCCATAAATTCTATCTAAATAAGGAACTTTGTTCTTTAGGAGATTTTATTTCTTGGTTTTTTGGGCCACACCTGGTGACACTCAGGGGTTACTCCTGACTATGTGTTCAGAAATAGTTCCTGACTTTCGGGACCATATGGGATGCTGGGGGATTGAAGCTCCACCTATCCTAGGTTAGTTTATGTAAGGCAGACACCCTTCCGCTTGTACCACTGCTCCAGCCCCTCTTTGGGAAATTTTTAGCTAGAATTTCAATGCCCTAGCTTATGATTATCTTGTTCACTCATTCAGTTTTGGCATATTACATGGATTTAGGGATCTGTCGATTTCTTCTAGGTTCTAGAGATTAAGAGTAGGTTTGTATATAGTAGGTTCCTATGATATAATAGATTTCTAGAGATTCTGTTGCAATTTCACCCATTTGATCTATGATGAAATTTATCTGACTATTTTCTCTTTTTTATTCTGTGAGTCTACTTAGAAGTTAGTCTATCTTATTTATTCTTTTAAATAAACAGGTCCAGTTTTCATAACTTCTTTTTTTTTTTGGGGGGGGTCACACCCGGCAGTGCTCAGGGGTCACTCCTGGCTCCGTGCTCAGAAATTGCTCCTGGCAGGCACGGGGGACCATATGGGGCACCGGGATTCGAACCGATGACCTTTTGTATGAAAGGCAAACGCCCTACTTCCATGCTATCTCCCGGGCCCCTCATAACTTCTTTTTATGCTTTCTTAATTTCTATATTGTTGATTTATGCTGTTTTATTATAATTTACTCTACTAGTCTTTGGATTCATTTGTTATTAATTCTCCAGATATTTAATTGTACATATATGTTGTTTTTATCCTTTTTTCCTCTCTCTATGTATACCACATTGCTATGAATTTCCTTCTAACCACTACTGTTTCTGTGTCATAAATAGTTTCTTCATAATTGTTAGTATCAAGAAGTCCTTTTAATTATTATATTTTGATCCAACTATATAGTCAAATTACTAAGCTATTTGATATTTAATTGTATTATTACTATCTTGGTGGGCATTTTTTGTTTTTATTTTTGTTTTTTTGGCCACACCCATTTGACACTCGGGAATTATGCCCGACCATGCACTCAGTAATCATCCCTGGCTTTGCGGACCATATGGGATGCCAGGAGATTCCTCCTAGGCTAGCGCTTGCAAGACAGACACCTTACCTCTAGTGCCACTTCTCTGGCCCCTTGGTGTTGTTATTGTTTCAATCTTCTTTGTACTCTTGTATAATCTTAGTTGCCTCACTCCAGAGAGTGAACTATTTTCAGCTATTATTTCTTTCTCTTCTCATCCTTTCCCCATTTTTCTTTACTTTCTGATACTCCTACAATTTGGAGATTATTCTTCTTGTCTTTGGTCATTAGATGCCTTATATTTTTTTATTCTTTTGTTTCTCTTTTGTTTTTTGACTTTGTTATCAATGCTGACTTTCTTTCCTTTTTATTTATCAAGTTCATTGATATTGTACATCACCTTTGAAATTCTGCTACTATGGTTTGATACAATGTTCTGTAACTCTTTCAGTTCCATTTTTATGGGCTCTTTCAGTCTCTGAAAAAGTTCTTTTTTCTTCTAGTGGTTGTTTTATTTTTCAGCATAGTGCTTACTTAGTTTGTATTGTCAGTGCAGTGAGTATTGACTTCAGGTCAACCGACCATTCTTCACTGTTTCAAAGGATTTTAGCTGTCCATTCCTACAACTGAAACTGAGTTTATTCATTTCCTCATTGCTCTTTGAGTTTTGTGTTTGATGGTGCTGGAGATTTATACTCCACAGTTCCTTGAGAACTGATCTGTGAAGTCATCTATTTATTCTAGATGTCAATTAATAATACATTTGCTGCTCAAGTGAGTTAGTTACTCTGTTGAATTAACTAAGATATTTTTCAGAAAGTACACATTGAAATAGAAGTGCCATGTTCCACCTGTGCCCAGTTTGATATATCTGTAATAATGATTTCATCGAGATACATTAGTGTCCATGTGGTTTTAGTTTTAGAGGATACACAAATGTGAGATGAGGACAAACCCTGGTCTAGAAGCAGCATATGAAGATACAGGACAGAATGGACTTTGATTCTATCCCCAGCGTCTATATGGTCCCCCCAGCCAGGAATGATTTCTGAGCGCATAGCCAGGAGTACCCCTGAGCATCACTGGATGTGGCAGGAAAGAAAAGAAAGAAAGAAAGAAAGAAAGAAAGAAAGAAAGAAAGAAAGAAAGAAAGAAAGAAAGAAAGAAAGAAAGAAAGAAAGAAAGA
>PVKC010002282.1:0-44405 GCA_004027635.1 Crocidura indochinensis
ACACGTACATGTCTCACTGGGAGGCTTTTCCATCAGAACATACTTCATCCGACCTACCCAAGTTTCCAAAGCCTGGTTCAGCTCCTTGCAATTTGATCTCGGTATCAGAAAAGAAAGAAAATCTCTCTCCCTTATTGGCTTTCTTATTCTCTGGGGTCTCAATTATTCATCTAGCTCCTGTTTCTGTTTATAGAGTGAAACCTGAGAGAAAGAGGCACCTAATTGAGAATGACAGTGTGAATAGTGGGGTGCTTGGCACACTTAAAATGAGGTCAGACCACCTAACTCTAGAATTTAAGGTCTCTGTAGCATCCCTCTGTTTGCTCCTGAGTGCCTCACACATTGTGCTCCAGGACTCTCTGCTGGTCCTTCTCATTTAGTTATTGGTCTCTTTGTCCTGATTCTGTCTCTTAGCCCAACTGCTTCACTCTCCTGGGTTCCTCAGTCCAATCAACACACAGTAGGTGAGGGAGAATTTTGAATCTCTGGAAAATTAGAATCTGGCCAGTTTGAGCAGTACATTTTCTGATTTTGATAGATGGACCTCAAAAAACTTGCTGAAACCTTTCAGGATTACTCAGCTAATTGAGTTGGTTGAAGACCCACCTGAGAGTACCATTGTCATCTTCACGGCAACCTGTTTGAGCCATTTTAATCTCTCACTGTTTTATCTGTGAGGTATATATCATAGCACTGAGTTACATCCCTAATCACCCCTTCACTTCTTCTTGTTTTTACACTCTTGCCACTCTCTCTGTGCTCAGTGCTAGACAATAATGGAGAGCAGCTGTGCAGAGTCCCCCATAATGATGATAGAGAGTTAATCTAAACTGTTGTCTTTGCCTCACAGCCTCCTTCTCAAGCATGATGAAGGAAGGTCTTTGCCCAGCTTTTCTCCCATCTGCCTCTTTGGGTCCTTTAAAAGGGCTTCCATTTGTGTCCTTTGCTGTTGGGTTACACATTATTTTACTCCCCAAAAGAGATCATCCATGATATTTTTGGTATCTTTGTTTACAACTTGGTTTCACCCCGAAACAGAGATTGTCTTACATGTAAACCTAGGTAGGACTGGCCCAGGATAGCCTGAGCTACATGTCCTTAATCTGTCTTTATTTTTCCACTGGAGGTGGTCCCTGTATGCAATAAAATGATCATTCAAGTAGGCAACTCACTCTTGATACGAGGTAGAAGATTGCCAGACAACCTGTGTTTCACCCTCAACTTGGTCTGTATTATTTTGTGCAGCAACTTGTTCTCCTGGGGTTGGAGATATGGTATGTGAGGTGATTTTGCATTTCGTGATTAAACTGAATGCTAATTTTCTGTGTGTAAGGGACTGTGTTGTAATAAATCTTCTGCATGAAGTCATTTTTTTGCCTGTGTTTTCTGCCTGTGATTTGGAGTGCATTTTCAATCATTGACTTCATCAAACAGAGCCAGAGATCAGTTTTAGACAAGGGAAACTGGATGGATGACTGTCCATGATCCAAAACTAAAGGTAAGGATAGTTTATCCTCAGTTTACCTTTTCCTTCCACAATTGTACCCAATTTGGTCTTCTGCTAAAGCCCATGACTTTGTTTAGGTGGAACCAGTCCACAAGGAAATTTTATGTCATTCAGGTATCTGCTGGTATGCTGCATATCTCCTCATTTGTTCTAGATTATTTCCCTGTAATTATTCCATGCAGAGAAGATAGCTGCTTAAACACATGTGATGACCACCTTCCAACTAGCCTGTTAGTTGCCAATACAGCTCTTGCTTGGACTTTCACTTTGTCTCTTTAACAGGTGTAAATCTTAGAGATTCACCTTCATCTCAACCTGACATGTGTACTTTAGAGAAATCTGTTTTCTACACATTTAACACATTATTCTCTCTCCTACCTCATATTTCTCTAGATAAATGTATTTTACTTCAGTATTTGACTTCTGGAAATTTGTTTTGTTTTGTTTTGTTTTTGTTTTCGGGCCACAGCATTGCTCAGGAATTACTCCTGGCTATCTGCTCAGAAATCGCTCCTGGCAGGCACAGGGGACCATATGGGACACCGGGATTTGAACCAACCATCTTAGGTTCAGGATCTGCTGCTTGCAAGGCAAACGCTGCTGTGCTATCTCTCTGGGCCCTGAATTTTTTTTCTTTGAGGAGAAATGAAAAACTTGAAAACTTAGCAGAAGTTAGGACTGATTTTTCTTTTTTCTCAGAAAGTGCCATTTCTCGCTCCAGTTTAAGTTCATGAATCCCTAACAACAAGTGTTGTGGAACTTTAGGATGAATATATAGGAGCCTAAAAAAGATGCTCTCTCTCAAGTGACTTCCAGGAATTTTTCATGATTAGCCTTTTAACAAGTATTTTAAGAGCCTTAAATAATTTGACTTTTTTTCTTCATTTTCCAAACCAGGGGTTGTCTTATTATAGGGGTGGTTGGGAGATTTTAGTTGTGTCTTCCAGGGACTGTTTTTCATCTACTACCTTCAGGACCATGTCAGTAACATTTTGTTTCTATGCTCCAATGATTTCTTTGAAAAGTATATTTTACTTATTTTTTTTTAGAAAATTTCATAGTTAAAACAACATTTTAAATCTTACTAATTATAAATTGTCATGATTAACATTTTGAATCAATTTCTGTCTAACTTTCTAATAGAAAAAAAATTTTTGGTTTATGACTTGTATTTTTCAACCTAAGCCATTATGAGTATTTTTGGTGAGTATATTAGTGTACAACAACAATGTCCATTAAATCTTACCCATATTACATTGTTTAACTTATCACTTATTATGGATTCATTTCCCTAGATTTTTGCTATTGTAATAACCTCTATAAAAACAACTTAACACACTTGTCAAAGTAATTGTCCAACTATATTTTTAGGAATAATGCCTAGAAATGAGATTACAAAATTAAGGCTGTCACTTTTTAAGGGCTTTTGTGTTAAATTACTCCCCCAAAAGTATGTACCAATTTTTCCTCAACCATGAGATATTTCAATAATTATTTTTCGAATTTCCACAATAGTTAAGAATTGTTATCTTACATTTTGTTCATTTTTCCCATTACCTAAGCATTGTCACTTTAATTTTATTTTTTGCATTGTGAAGAATAAGTATTTGGTATTTTCATTTAACATTTTTTATCAGCTGCAAAGAAGTATTAAATGAATTTCAGTTCCAATTGAGAATGATATTATCTGATTAAAATTGGGAGATTTATTACTATTCTATCTTCTATTAAACTCAGAATCACTTTATTTTAGCTCTCTTCAGAACACAATATCATGTTATCTGTATTATTGTAGTTATGTTTTTAAATTAACTTTTTAAGTTTTTTTTATCATTTGTCAGAAATACTTTGTAAAGTCCTTGAACATGAGATCGATTTTCTTCACCTGCTTCAAACAATAGCTATAACTTAATAGACGTTTTGACTGACTAGAACCCTCGTTTATATTTATCACTTTCCAAACCATTAAAGAAAAAATAGAACTTTTCCTCTATAACTATAGGAAATGTTTTTAAATTTACTTTGGCACTTCAGAAAATGTTATTTAGTTATTTACTTAATTTATAAGGAGGCAGTTCCCAAGTGGTGCCCAGGAGAATTGGGAGTTTTGGAAATAATTCTCATCCAACTGGGGTTGGTTGTTCAGTGCAAGAACCCAAAGATATATAGTTCTTAAACCACAAGGTACCAGGTTGCATGGATCACCCCAGTAGTGCGAGGAGGTCTCCAGGTTGCTTGCTTCCAGTTATGTTCTCAGTACCATGTTATGCCTGGTATGAAACCTTGTAAAGACTCATAGTAGGAATGAGCCCTGACTTCTGTACTATCTTCCACCCTGTATTTTCCATTTCTTAACTTATTTATCATTGATTTATATTCCTTTCATTTCTCTATGTGTGTAAGACCCACTCCACCTAGAACCAAGATCCCAATGCCTCTTGGCCAGTTTGACAAACACATTTTATATGCTTTCCAGTCAAAACAAGAGACTGCTACCTTCCAAAAGCACTTATCTTTAACTCCTTACATCTAATTAGACTAAATTTAGATTCAGGATTTGTACATAATGACTTGATAAAATCTATTAGTCTCAGATATTTCCGTTTTCTCTATAAAATGTGAACAAAGACAGAAAAACTACAAGACTTGGCTTCTGAGAAAAATTAGTTGAATCATATTTCCTCTTTGAGTCTCTGTTTACTCTCCGAATAATGGTATCAGTGACAGTGTGTTTTTTAGAACTACTCTGAGAATTAAGTAGGTTCTCACTTGAGAGATACCTAGAACAGTGTCTGGCACCTGGGAAGCAATGCATGCGTTCTAATAAAACAGGTGAATGCAATGTATGTCCAGGTAAACATTGACTCAAAATCCTGAGAGGAGTTGGGAATGTCATAGCCCATAGGAAGTAAGACTCAGACCAGGGGTACCACATATCAGAAGCCTCTTGGCAGCACTTGTGAAGGGCTCAGAGAATTTTCCTGGTTGCATAATCAGGAAGGATGAAGGGATGAGTGAGAACACAGGTATAGGTGCCAAATTTCAAAGAAGAATTATTAGATTTCTGTGAAATTTGGTTATGCCAATTGAATGCAGCTGAAAAGACTTGATCAAACATCTCTCATATTAGCTCCATCCTGTCATTTCATCTCCAGTATCATGCCAGGAAGATATTTTCCCAAAGAAACCTGAAACTAGCTGTCCAGGTAGTCAGACAGCTCTCCCCAAGAAAACCTGAAACTAGACATCCAGGTGGGTTGGACAGCTCCTGTGGGGCGGGCTTCCTGTCATCTCTGTGAGATGGATTGCAGATTGTGGACCTGACAATTGTCATCACCCTCCTCCCTTAGAAGCACAGTTAAAGTGTCTTAAGGTACTCCAAGCAAAGGAAAAGGCAGTCCCTTTAAGCAAAGGGGTTCCCTGTGACTAAATTAGCTTTGAATGGTTATTTGGGCCAAGATGAGGGCTCAGGAGGGAGATGGAGAATGATGGTAATTCCTTGCTGTCTTCCAGGCAACTGAGACCTCTGACCAGACTAGTTTCCCTACTAACCTTTCAGGTTCATAGTGGGAACAGGTCTATTTGAGGGAGTACTAGCCCCTAGAGGCAGGTACTCATGGCTGTTATGCAAAAGACCCCAATATTTTTTGCAGTTACTTTTATTTATTTTTAAAATTTATTTATTTAAATAAAATGTATCACATGGTTGGCATAACTGATTATAATGCATTTGTTTCAGGATGACAGAAAGTGAAGTTATTAAAAAATAGAAAGAAAATAATAAAACTAAAAAAGTAATAGCAAAAAATAATATGGAGGAAAAGAAAAAAAGAAAAAAGTTCATTAACAAGTATATTCATGAAAATTATTGTGTCTCCAAAAATTGATTAATACATTAACTGAAGATTTAGTAAGCTCCTTTTTTTAAAAGATAGGAGAGACACTAACAAAAGATGTGTGGGGGGAGCAGTTGTTGTTGTTTGCATAGGCACAGCAAAATATGGGAGAAATAGAAAGGAAAAACCTTTGGCCTAAAACCAGGAAGACGTTACCTATGAAATATTCTGGCATAAGACCACTCCAGGCTCCAGGCATACTAGTTTGTACAAAGAATAATCATTCTCTGTGGTCCAAGTAACAGCTCTTCACCATCATGGTTATTGTTGTCAGGTTTCAGTAGTTAGAGATCCTGCTTTCTGTACAGGTCCTATGTTGAAGTCCAGGTTCTGTGTAGTGTCTTCTGGTTTCATCTCACCATTAGATAGCACTGCAGAGAATCCGTCCCCAAAAGCAGTCTATTGCTATTATTAAGTCATCAGGATGTCATAAGAACCCTTTTTGGAGTTGGTGCCATGGTGGTGTTAAGGCCTTCTTGGTAGAACTTTTATTCCTAAATGATGGTATAGGAAACTTGTGGTTGTTTTTGCAGATGGTATCCATGGCTCAGCGGTGAATGGACAATGACTCATCTACTGAAGTCTAAGCCAAGTCACTATGCTAAGTGTTTAGAGTGTTATTCCCCACTGAAGTATAAAATTTTGTGTGTTCCTATCTCTATTAGATAAGAACTTGTTTGCATTTGTAAACTTTTCCCATTTTAATGTGCCTAAGCAAAAAGGAACAATGCCACAAGGTAGGTAATACTGGTGTATGTGGGGGCCAGGTAACAAGACCAATAATCCCCATAACCTGTTTCTGACATGAACTCTTTTTTTTGTTTTTTGTTTTTGGGGCTCAGGGGTTACTCCTGGCTATGTGCTCAGAAGTCGCTCCTGGGTTGGGGGACCATATATGATGCCAGGGTATCAAATTGCGGTCCGTCCTAGGCTAGCACTGGCAAGGCAGACACCTTACCTCTAGTGCCACCACGCCGTCCCCTGACATGAACTCTTAAAAGAGGCCTATCTACTAGAATTCCATGCTACATAAATCCCGAAGATGGGGGTAATTGCTGATACATAAGAAGATATTCAATAAAGACTGTGCCTATTAAATGAATGCATCTAAAGAGATATTCTAGGGAGATGTACATGTCCCCTTTAAGTCTTTTGAAATAGTCAGGGGAGACGTGAAATCCAGAGTGCAGTTTCAATCTGTGATTTAGTTTTGTGGAGTCTAAGGAAAATGACTTCCAGCAATTACATATCAGAAAATATCCTGAAGCAGGGGACTTTTCAGCAACTGAACCTAGTAGCAAGCAAAAGTCCACGGTGAATGGGGTGGGGGTAGAGGAAAAAAGGCCACTGAAAGCAAATCAATAGGAACAGAGTGTCGATTCTTCTCAGGCTGAGAATCTATCTTTTCATTTTGGGAGCTGGTTGGCATCTGGCTGGGGTGGGGAGAATGCTCTGTTTTGTGATGAGTTAAGGTCTGAGGATAAAAAGGATTACATGTGAGGAAATAACATGAAGGGCTAGAAAATTGCTTGTCAGGTGGTAAGCAAAGGAGGGAAGGAAAAGTTATCTATATAGGTGGAGAACAATGTACAGTATACACATTATATCTATTACAGAATGATTAAACTGGCATTGGCATGGCAAACACATGCATTCCTGAACATATATGAAAAGCTGACCCAGGTGATATGGACAGAACACTTAAAAAGAGAAGAAAAAAAGAGTATGTAAAGCTGAAAAATCTGATGTAAAAGTTTCCTTTTTTTTTCGCCAATCATGGTTGGTGAGGGTGAACTTTACTGAAGAAAGGATCCATGGATTAGGTTGTGTACAGAGCATTCTTAAAAACAATCATAATTTTCAAGTCTAAAAACCTAAGTAATATGGTAAGAAGCACTGTATGGGAAGTCTATACTATGAAATTGATATTATATCTATTACAGACATTAGATAGACATTGGTATGGTGAACATATATACTCATGTGTATATATCAACAGACTCTAAGGATTGAAAAGTTGACTCAGGAGAAATGGGACATAATGCTATCTGGCCTCATAGGGCAGATGACCTGTGCTAGCCTTACCCTCCAGGAGGGTGCTGAGAGGAGGTGGAGTGGTAAGGATGACCTGTGGCCTCGTTTAAGCTCCGTTGAGGGCGTTAGATCTGGAGCATTCTTGCTGCCCACCTGGCAGAGGTTTCCCTGTCTCCAGGTGTGTGAAGTTTCAGTAATGGCTTTGGGGACCAGAAGACTCAAGACCCCAATTTTTTTTAATTTTTATTTTGATCATAATGGGTTACATATCTTTCACAGTAGTATTTGAGGTACTTATCAACATTGAGTCAGGGGGATACCCATCACCAAATTTGTTCTCCCCCATCCCAGTTCCCCTTCTGCAACCCATATACCCCACCATCACCCCCTGGACTGCTAGGGTATGTGGTCTCCTCTTTGTCCAGTTCACTATTAGTGATCATATATCTGTTTGGTCTTGGTATCCTCCCCTGTCTCCCCCTCTGTTTAAAAAGTGGAGCTAGATAAATTGAGTTATGTGGCTTTGTTTGAAGGAAAGAAAAGCAATAGATTGGGGTACAAAATAAGAGAAAAAAAATCAAATCTGCTGAAAATAGGCGGAGACCTTCCAGAATTTCAACCTCAGTTTGAGAGAGGATGTGATAAAGGCAATTGGAACACCACCACAATACAGAAGGACCCCAATTTTTTATCCCCTATATTGCATAACTCCCTGAGCAACACTGGATGTTAGTTGGAGGTTGCTGAGCACTGTCAAAGGTGACACTTTTAGTTCCCAGAACAACTATCAGTGGGAATCTCCAGACTGGGAGATGGGGAGATCTGTTCTAGCTGAGTGATTAGGCTTGTGCTGGAAGAGAATATTTTTCTAGGTAGCTGTTGCTGCTCTGGGAGAGAGCAGCTAAGACATGTTGCTTAGTCTGCCACACTCTATTAGCATGGATACTTGAGACAAAACTCCCAGTTCCTTACAGAGAGAGAGAGAGAGAGAGAGAGAGAGAGAGAGAGAGAGAGAGAGAGAGAGAGAGAGAGAGAGATATGAGAATTGACTTGAATTTGGTGGCAGCCACATGAAACTAAACAAAATTCCAGGCATGGAGTAGACACCTAATTGGGCTTAGGTCCCCTTTCTTTTCTTGCTAAGCTCATACAGTTTGGAGTCAGGCTTGCAGTTTCATAGTTACCGGTATCTTTTTAATGAGACCCATTGATAGGTGATTTCAAAGATATCAGAAGGTGGAACACTTATATGTCTTTTGTCCATGGCTGATTTGGAAAATGTAAGCCTTTAGGAGCTGTCCACTTCTCCCCACTGCTCATTAGTGTGGAGATATCTCCAGAAGTCAGCTTGCAAAATTCTGTTCTTTCAAACTTACTCTGTCAGGGACCCTCATTGCATGATGGAATTCTTTGGAACTTCACTTCCATGAAACATGATTCAGGTCAACTTAGGTCACTGAAAATGTTTGAATTATATTCACTATGCTGCCTTGTTGACCTTCATACTGTGATGTGATATATTTTGAATTACTTCCATTGAAAATTCTTGGAGAAATGTCATATTTAGTTCCAAATTGAATAGGAATTCAGGGAACTTGGCAGCCTATTGCAAGCATCAGGAGATTATGCTCACAAGGAGATCTAGGCTTTGAGGAAATTGCTATGAAGACTTTCCACATTTTAGTTTAGATTTTGGCCCCAAGGAAGGGTGAATAAAATATGTTGCAATACCAAGTCCCCAAGAGCCCAAAATCCTGTTAGACCCTTTTTCTCCCAAAGTAAAGACTCTTCCCCAGAGTATTGGACCAGATTTCTTGGTTTATATTAGGATTTGACTTTCTGGTTGTTAAAGTCTTGGCCTCAAGTTGCACCTTTGACCATTTTTGTTTTAAATCCTTTCATCTTACTTTTCTTGCTTTCTTACTAGGCTTCCTGGGGATTATTCCTTAATAAACCACAAACATGAACTTTCAGAATTATCTCCTGTCACTTAAAAATAAATAAAATCTGGGACCCGGGAGATAGCATGGAGGTAAGGCGTTTGGCTTTCATGCAAAAGGTCATCGGTTCGAATCCCGGTGCCCCAGATGGTCTCCTGTGCCTGCCAGGAGCAATTTCTGAGCATGGAGCCAGGAGTAACCCCTGAGCACTGCCGGGTGTGACCCAAAAACCACAAAAATAAATAAATAAATAAATAAATAAAATCTTTAAAATTTTTTAGACATCACATTTATATTAAAATTTCTTCAACATCCCATTGTTTTTTTTTAAATATGCTTTTCTGCATTATGATCCAAATATGTTCCATACCAATTGGTAGAGTGGGTTTTTTAATCTCTTTTAATCTTTGTTTTCTTTCTTTCCTTTCCCCATTACATTTATTTGTGTAAATGTAATTGTGTATGAGGTAAATAAACCAGGATGTTTGTCTTGAATGTTTTCCACAGTTTGTATCTAAACACTAGCATTGGCTTGGCATTATTTAACCTAATCCTCTGTTTGTTTTATAGTATAATGAGAGAAATCAGTTACACATTTGGTAGTGTTGTAAGACACAAAGGAGTGCAGTTTTATAGGTAATTCAAAGAAGAATTTTATCTTTATATGAGAATTTTCAAAATACTGAATTGGGTTCCAAATATCCTTAGAAGTTTTATAATATAACTAGTTTTCTTTGTGTATCATGATGAACTCAGATTTATCCAAATATTATATCTTCAATACTTGACAGTTATATCAATCTATAATATTTCACTATTTTACTTTTTAATTTCCTGTTTAATAAAACTTAAAGTATGTCTGTCTTGAAGATTGTCTTTACTTACTAAGCTCTCTCTCTGGTTTGGGGTTCATATTAGATTCTTCCTTGGTGGACAAAGTCTTTTGTGTATGCATTTTTCTACATAGTATATAAGATACTAAATGAAATTGAGTGGAAGTTTAATGTATAATTTGGGCATGAAGAAGTAAAGGCCAAGTTTAACTAGTTTGCATGTATCAATTCTGAGGTGAGGTAGGTTTTCCTATCTGAGTTAGTCTTTCCTAACTCAGGGGTTAGAGAAACATGTCTTGCATGTGTAAGATTCTGAGGTGGATTCCCCAACATTGCATGGCCTTATAAGTAAAACTAGGTGCAGCCTTCATGACCCCCAGCATGCTGGGCCCAAGCAGTACTGTATTACCAGGACAAGGTGTTTTAAACCAACCATCCAAACCAGTTGGCCAAGTATTATTAGATTTGCTCCTGACTTCCCTGATCATTGCTTTGGAGCCCCTTATCTTCCCCTTTAAAGAAATAATAACCCCAATTTTGTATTTGAGTCTAGTTTTGTTAGATTTTTTTGAAGAACTCTTGCTCTGTACCCTATATGTAGGGTTAAACTATTTTCATTTCTATTAAGTTACTCACATATTTCCTCTTCTGCTTTAGGACAGCCCTCTGTGCTGTGTGTTAAACTTACTACCTTCTTAGGAATTCAACTCTGATCAATAAATGATCCTCTTTTGTACCCACATCTGCCTCTCAATAAGAACATCTCTCTCAGCAGTGAAACATGTTTGAGCCTTCTGTATGTTAGGAAGATAAAGTGCCTTCCCCATGGCTCTAAGTTCCCCATGAGTTGGGGGCCCCACAGCTGCTATTTATTTGATTACAAAAAGTTGATTGCATAGAAACAAATATGGAATGACAGTGTGTGTTTATATTTGAGCTTTTCACTTATGAGGAGGGCTATTGTCAGCCCACCCACTGTGGCAAGTGGTTTCTTTACAGGGTTCTAGACTATTCCCACCTGGCCTTCTAGATCAGTTCTGAGGAGCGGATATTAACTATTCAACATAATCTTTGTGCTTCGGTCTTGGAGATGTTGGAAATGTGGAGGATTCAGAATGGTATTGATTTGTAAATTGATATTCTATTTTAGTTTACTTTCAATTAAAGTGCCATAATTTATTGTAATATTAAAGCTGTTACTTTATAGTTGCAAAGTAATACATCAATTGCTCCACTATCCTGTGTTCAGTTTCTTCTTCTTCTTCTTCTTCTTCTTTTTTTTTTTTTTTTTTGGTTTTTGGGTCACACCCGGCAGTGCTCAGGGGTTACTCCTGGCTCCATGCTCAGAAATTGCTCCTGGCAGGCACAGGGGACCATATGGGGCACCGGGATTCGAACCGATGACCTTTTGCATGAAAGGCAAACGCCTTACTTCCATGCTATCTCCCGGGCCCCTCAGTTTCTTCTTCTACAAAGCTATTATTTTCAAACCTTTTTTCAGGTTGTGAATACCCACTTTTCCTTTGGGATTTTCCTTTATATGCTCAGCCTTCATTAATATTTAATTTTTTTGTATAACTAGTATCATTTCTCTGGATGTTTTGGTTTGTGTTATGAACTATGTTTAGGTATATACATTTGTTGAAGTTTTTGAATGTTGTTTTGTCTTCTAGTCTGTTTCCCTTACATTCACCTGATCCACTTACTACTTTGCACATAGTGAGTTCTTGGAAGTTGTGGAATGATGGCCTAATTAATTGTTCTTGCTAGCCCTTGGAGACAAATTATGATAAACTGATAGACAACTCAGGGCAGACTCATAAAATCTCTGAACAATGTTTTACAGGTACTGTTTCTTATGCCCAAAGCCAATATCAGATAAAATAATTGTCAAAGGTCCCTTTTTGGAGTGTGTGTGAAAGATTCTTGATGTTTAAACATTGAGTGTTAAGTAGGAATAAGCAAATCATCTAATTAGTGAATGTTGTTTATTTCCTCCCCCCAATTAATTATTATTTGGAAATATATTTTTATGAAAAAGAATTCCCTATCATTTTCTATCCATGTAGTTTGTAGGAACCACTCTCCCACATCCTGCCCCAGACCTGAGGATAGGTGTGTAGTCTAAGTTGGGCAAGTAATATTAAACATTTTTGTGGCACGATGAGGAGAAAGGCATTTTATATTCACTGGACTTAGAATTTTAAGAATATTAGACTGGAACCTGTCATTTTACAAAGAAGAGAATGCCACCTTTCCAAGAGGTGCCAGCACCATGAAATAAAGAAATTGAGAAGAACTAGGACTGGCAAACATTGATAAAGTCTTTCTGGAGCCAGCATGTCTGAAACTCAAGCAATCCTTAAATTGATATTTATATAAGTCAACGGGGTTCTTTATTTTTTAAAACAGAAATAGGTGCATTTTCTATCACTGAATCCTAAGAATTCTAACTCATATACCAATTCCCCTTCGAAGGTAGGTTGTTAATTCGTACAGATTTTTTAGGTAATCTACTTTAATTAACTTTCACTTTCTCTGTTTTTTTCTGCTTTCCCAAATACATTGAAAGGGAAACTAATCGTTCTTTCCATTTAAGGCTTGTTGTTAGGTCTGTCCAATATAAACATACTTGAATTTACATAGTAGAAAAATGAACAATAGTTTTAAAGCAAGTTGATGTGATTGTATTATTTAATGAGGAATTGGTAAGTAGTATGTCATTGGTGAAGATAAGGAGAATAATAGTAGCTTTGCAGCTAGCCTCTTGTTTTTCCTTGTTATATTACTTCATGCATTGCCCCCTGTTTATAAAAATTACTATTGCCAGTCCTACCATATTCATATTTAAGGTAGAATTAAGATAAAAAGATAAGAGCAAAAGCATTTAAATTTATCCCCTTTTATTTGAAAAAAAAAACCCACAAAACTAAAAGCTCTATGGATCTCAATGCAGATCTATGTATATTTATTATTGGTTATAGCTGCAGTCACTGCTATCTCCAAAAATGTCTAGGGAAAGAAATTTTTAGTTAAGCATATAAATATGCCACCAATATCCAAGTTTTTATTTTGTTTTACAATAAAGAGGTTAGGAGTGAATTTTAGTTATTCAGTGGAAACTTGCTTGTTTTTCCTCATTTATCTTAGCATGAACAAACCTTTCTCTGCCAAGAGGTTCCTCAGACTTTGGATATTCAGAGCTCTCCTTTTTCTAATTTTCTGAGCCTCCTTTTATTTTGACAAAAGAAGACTTATGTGGCAAGATAAAATGAGAAATAATAATATTCTAATGTATTTACTCTGTTAGTAAATAAAAACTATGGGATGATGCTATTAGAATTGATTAAAAATCTCCAAAGCAGTTCCCAGAAAGAGCATCATTGATAGTAAACAGATATTCGCCTCCTTTCCCTATCTCAATTTTTTTTTTTTTGGTTTTTGGGCCATACCCAGTGACGCTCAGGGGTTACTCCTGGCTATGTGCTCAGAAGTCGCTCCTGGCAGGCACCGGGGACCATATGAGAACTGGGGAATCGAACCGTGGTCCGTCCTAGGCTAGCGCAGGCAAGGCAGCAGGCACCTTACCTCCTGCGCCACCTCCCGGCTCCCGTATCTCAATTCTTTATTGATGCTCCTTTCCCTCTGTTTATTTCCCTTGTGTCAATGGTATCATTGCAATATACAGTGGGCTTTTCAGCTCTTGGATTCATAACCTAGAATGTCCCAAAAAGAATCTGAGAAAATAATGTCCTCAAATCAAAGAAGCCAAACATAGCACACATCATTGGTTTTAATTCAATTCAAAGAGTGATCTACTAGAAAACATGACTCTAAATCTAAATCTAAATCAGGCCACCCCCTTCCAGCAATGAAAAGTGCCTTTTGTAGTAACTCTCTGGTAGGTAGAAGGCAGATGAGGGTGGGGGCACTGCACCTTGGTGTTCTCTGGTGGAGATTGGTGTTTACACAGTGTATGCCTGAAACCGAATCATGAATACCTTTGAAATGTCATGGTTACTAAATAAAAAATAATTAAAAAATAAATAGATAAAACAAACCATGCATGCCCAATTAATTAGTTCTGGTTTATGTCTCATGGATCTGATTATTTTCTTGTAATAACATAATCCTGTTCCCTCTTGGCATGGAGCAAAGGCTCTGTGACAGACAGAGAAACACAAGAGATCATCTCAAAAAAGAAGTGTGTTCTAGCTTTCCATAGTAGATTTTGTTCCCCATGGAGGTTGAGAAGATATTTCCCTAAGTGGGACTTATATGATGTAGTATGAGGTCAACAGCTAAAATTCTGTTTTTAAGTTTTTCACTTTCATAAATTATATGCTAAAGTGTAAAGAGCCTCAATAAAAGTGCAAAATATTAGTTTGAATTTGGATTCCACCACTGACCATCATTGGATCGTAGATAAAATTGTTCAACCTCTCTAATCTTTCATTCTTCCTAGGAAAATAGGTTGTTGTGAATAATCATGAAGAAAACATCTGTGAGAGAATATGGCACATTACAGGTTTTCAACTGATGCATATTTCTAAACATAAAAGTAATTACTTTTCATAGACAAATGATATAATATAGGCTGAACCCTTTTATAGATGAGAAAATTTCAGCTTTGAACATATAAGCAACCTGCCTCAAAGATGCTTTTGGTGAGGTATAGGAAGAAGTAAAAGTTTCCTGTTATTTTGCTTTAGTCCTTTCTTCTTACTCTCTAATAATTTTTCTATTCAACAATATGTCACATACTGAGAGTTCTTTTACTATTTCTGCCTAAGGTATTTTTACTTTAGCATCACATTTTCATTTATTAGAAAATAAAATCTTAAACTAAAAGAAAAACATTTGAAAGCAGCAATTCATACAGCAAATTAGCGGAGGAATTTAACCAATCAACTAAAGTGAATTTGATCTATAAATATGGAGACATGGCAAATTCACTCTGCTTAGACATATGACCTGGGAAATAGAGTTTAAACAGTTGGTCAGCCATCAAGATCTTTCTATGGCTTCCACTACTTTCTCTAGTCTTCCAGTATGCTACACACATGTGACCTATCCTACCTCTTAATGAGATTGTGACTAAGAATACAGAAAAATTTCCCCTCTCATCCTATTGTTTTGTAAACAATACAAATGATCTGTTCATTTTTGTATGAGATAAAGTATCAAGAATAAAGTTTAACTAATGTAGAAATACTTGATATGTAATTATAGAAAAATCTCAAACTATGGAGCCACCTTCTTTATAGAAATAAAAAGGGCGCTAGTCTTGATTCTCTTCCCAGACTTTCACTCTGCTAAGTCTTTTGGAACTAAATTGATTTATATTCCTTTATTCTTTTGCCATGCCTTTCTCATGGAGAGAGACCATATGCCAGCTTAGCTGAGATCAGTACAGTTTGCTGGGCAAGATCCCATTGCATGACAACGAATAAACTCGGCTTGAGTCTTAGCTCTGCTACTTATATATTTTTGGATTATTGTTTCCTCTTTTTCTTGGATTTGTTTTCTTCTTTTCTAAATGTGGCAGCTCCTCAAAGAAAGGATTGTTGCAGAGGTCAGAAGAAAACACAGATAAATGGTGTTCAACAAAATGACAGACATATGATAATCCACTAATGAGTATTTTCTATTATTGGGTTAATAGTCAACCATCTTGGGATACAGCAATGTGATCTCCAGACTTTTTCTTTTTATTTTAACTGAAGAAATAAAACAAAAAGAGAACCAACCAATGCAGACCCCATATTAAGACTCAATCACTTTTCTGCATCTTCTGACAAGAAAGAATCATATTTCAGAAGATCTATCATTTCATTCATGATAGGAACCCACACTAGTCAGAGATCTAATGATTGAAGGAGTGAAGGATAGTTCCATAAACAGACTTGAGGACATAATACATTGCCACAATGTCATTGGGTAAATTATTATTGTGGATTGTTTTTTTAGAAGAAGTCAGCAGACAATGAAGTGAAAGATTTGTCTGGATCTTTTCCCTCTGCTTTTCTTCTTTGATCTGAGATCAATGGGGCTGCTCTTTGAAGAGTTGGTTTCCGATGCTGCTGATGAGCTGCAGGTGGCTCTCTATGCAGTCATATGATCATTCATCATTATCCATTACATATTTGCCAACTCCAAAGTGGAAGTTTTGAACTCTTTCGGTTGATTTATAAATGAAAAATATGTAAGTTACATTCTAGGTCTTTATTTGGGGGCCATATGATGGTAATGCCTGATTTAAGCATCAATTCTTCAGCTATCTATCAAAACATTTAGGATGCTAATGGGGATGATATTTGCAGACCACCCCAGAGGTCACCCAAACACTGCAAAAGAATGATTTACAAATGAACAGCTGCATTTTCTACACAAAGTGACTGTGTGGGTGGAGATAAAAATGTATAAATTATCAAATGTTCCTGGTGAGCATGATACTATTTTTGTCATTCTGTAAACCATTCAGAGCATGATTCACCTCCCCACCCTCCATAACCTCTGTCAGGCATAGTAGGAGAGGAGATTTTAGAAAAATTAATTGTTTCAAAAATTGTATTTGTAGAAATCTTAGACTTACATGCATTTGTGAACACTTGTGTTCTGAATTTGAAATTTATTAGGATAGGTAAATCCCAAATTCTTGGTGACAGGTAAATCTGGTAAAGGGGTTAGTGGTAATGTAGAGAATAGAAATAAGATTTTTGCTTTGTCTAACAAAACAACAAGCAGTGCTCAGGCATCACCTCTGGTTCTATAGTCAAGTATCACTTTTGGTGGGGATCAGGAGACCATATGTAGACTGGGAACAAACTATGTAGCAACTTATCCATTGTAAGATCTCTCTTTACTCTAGCAAGAGTTTTAATGGTGATTGTAAGGTAAATACTGAATTATAATTTATAGACCTGAAAACTACTGGCTGTCATATAAATCTGTTACTTTCATAAATTAAATTAATTTAATGAGTATTTTAAAAATACATTTACTTTATTTTTTACATTACAGGAACATAGATTTTTTTTATAATTCAAATTTTCCAAAGACCCAGAGTCCAAATTGATAGACATTGATTGCTACCAACTATTTTTAATTTGGGATAAACCCTGGTCAAGAGAACTTTCTGTCATAGTAGAAATGTCTTTCTTTGTATATTGCTTAATTCATACCAACCCATTACTTGCAGATTTGGATCTTCAGTTTCTTTGGGGTAAATGCTGACTTGAGTCTCTGCCATGCATATCCTTCCAGAACCTTTAAACACATGACCCTTTAGTCTCGAGAGCAGTGTAGTCTGGTTGACATAAGGGTGATAGAAGAAGAACAGAAAACCTTAATCTCTAGGTCTGAAATGGGGCTTCCTGGCCTCTGACTTAGCATGCTTGTTCAAAAGATTTGGTGTTTTTCATGTCACAAACGTTGTCTTCTACATTTTGTACCTGATTTCAAAACTCTGGCCTACTTATAGAGAACTCAGTCTTCTGTTACTTCCTCTGGGCTTGCAATGCTTTTAGTTTTCTCACTTGGACCTCTGTGGTACTGTCTCTCATTTCAGGAAGATTACATGGAACAAATCCTGGTGCTGTTGAGGGCTAGAACCTCATATCAGCAATACTGTAAGGGACTGCAAGCAGGTGCAGTTGTATTTTTATAATTTTTACAACTAGGTGACTTCAACAACAGAATTATAATTATGTCTGATTGATTTCATTTATGTGTTAGTATTTTGTTCATTTCCTCACAGCTTTTGATCCTGGAAGACCAAGGGCAAAATGCCTTCAGATTGCTATTTGTTGCGGTCTCTCTCTCGCTACCTCAATCTGGGCTCCATTATCATATTGGTGTGCAAATCTCTGGGGTTCTTTAAATACACCCACCTTACTGGATTACTGCCTCATCTAATGTTCTTATTCACTGCCTTAAAAAGCTCCTTAAAAGCTCTGCTGCTGTTACAGGTTATGTCTTCATCCTGTCACTGCAGGGGTGGTGGTGGGGGCAATTTAGGCCATCTTTGGACTTCTCAGGAAGGCATATAAATTTCTTTCAAGGTTATAACTAGGAGAGTGTCTATGGATTTTTGTTTGTCCCTTGCCATTTCCATATCTTTCTTCATGTTTTTAAACTGTCTGCTCTTTCCAGAGAAACACACATAAAGACTTCACCATTTGTATCTCCTTTCCCTTTCCTCCCCTTAATCAATTATCTAGGTGTTATTTTCTGATTGGTCAGACAGCTTAAAAAGTAAACGGTTAAAAAGTAAATCCTACTATCTAGTATTTTTCTTGAGTGTATGAGGAAAATATCTTCTTATGGAAAAGAGGTTGTAGTTAGTCATACTTCATATTGTAAACAAATGCCTCTTTTTGAGAAGTTGGATTTTTATGTTTATGATACAAATTGATAATGAATGTACTTGTGCACATGCCTTCTATATCTGTGTGGATGTATCTATAAATTAATATATAATTTTGAATTTAATTAAAGAACAATAATGTACAATGTTGAGTCTTAGGCATATAATATTCTAGCACTAATCCCACCACTAGTGTCAACTTCTCTCCACCAGAGTTTTCATGTTTCCTCCTGCCCTCTTCACCACTCTGCCTCTTTAAAACAGAGAGATTTTTTAAGGTTTGGTTATTATAATCTGGGTTTCATGTTTTCAGTGCTTTGAATATATAAAAAATTCTCCCATATTACAAGTATACCTGAGGCCCTCATCACTTGCCTTTCTTGTCTTCTTACCCACTTGATTCATTTCCATCTTTGTTCTTATGAGATAAATTCTAAGAAGCAGGACTTATGGAATAAATCATATAATTTTTGGTTGGTTAAGTTTTTTGTTTGTTTTCTGTGCCACACCCGTTTGATACTCAGGGGCTATACCTGCCAGGGGATCGAACAAAGGTTCATTCTAGGTTAGTGCTTACAAGGCAGACACCTTACCTCTAGAGCCACCCCTATGGACCCAATCTTTGGTTGTTTTGCTAGCTATAATAAATGAACAATCTGTGAGATGGCCCCCAATACACATTAACACCAGCAGTTTATGTGATACACACTGATGCAATTACTTATTTTAGACAGAATTTTTTTAATTATAATTTTTATTTTGAGCAAAGTGGGTTACATATCTTTCACAGTAATATTCTAAGTACATATTAATATTGAATCAGGGGAATTCCCACCACCAAAGTTGTCCTCCCCTCACCCCTAATTTTTGCATATAAAGAAAGCTCTTGTTGACAATAATATTTTAGGTACATGATAACTTAATATCAGGGGGATTCCCTTCACCAAATTGTTCTCCCTACACCTCCGTTCCCATCCATTCTCCCATATCTACCTCCCTAAGCCCCAGGCCTGCAAGAGTACGTGGTCTCCTCTGTGCCTAACTTGCTAGAACCATATGGGATGCTGGGGAATGAAACTGTGGTCTGTCCTACTGCTGCACCACTGCTCCAGCCCCTTAACTTTATTTATTGATTGATTGATTGGTTTTGGATTCATACCTAGAGGTGCTCAGGGGTTATTCTGTACTCAGATATTGCCTCTGGCAGGCTGAAGAACCATATGGGACACTGGGAATTGAACCGAGTTCCTCCAGGGTAGGCCGCATGCAAGGCAAATGCCCTACCGCTGTGCTATCTCTCGGGCCCCCTAGATAGAACCTTAATCAAGGGCCTTCAACATTGTTAGCAGTGAGTTAGTTTGATGGTGAAAGTAGTCTTTTCAGGGACCTCACCTTCCCATATCTATTTCTTGCCCATTGGCATTGAGTTCCAAGACTTCCCTCTTAGGTTTAATAGACGAAATGTATATGAAACAGAGACTTCATCAGAATTGATAGAAATAACTTGAGACCTTCCTGAGCTTATCCCAAATAACTGATTCCTATCTGTTTTTTGCTTAAGACTTTTTTGTTTTGTTTTGGGGCCATCCCTGGTGATTTTCAGGGGATACTCCTAGCTCTTCACTTAAGAATCACTACTGGGAGGCTCAAGGGACCAAATGAGATGCCAGGAACTGAACTCGAGTCAGTCACATGGAAGGCAAGCATTATACCAACTGTACTAGTGCTCTAGCCCTCCAGTGATTTTTGACACCAATTATCCATCTACTTGGGGCTCCTGGAAATCATTATACTGGCTCTCCCATGCCATTGCTTGCTCATTCCTGGTTTTTGCTTCTTCTCAGGGAGGGTTATGATAGTAAATCTTGAACTTTCGTTTTTATTGTAGTTGTTGTTTGGTTCACTCCTAACCTGCACTCAGAAATAATTACTGTTAGTGCTTGGGGGATTTAACCAGATCAGCTATATGCAAGGCAAGTGCCCTACCCTTAACAGAGAGTGTATTACCTCTCTAGTCATGATGTCAATTTTCAGTCTGGGAATCTTAGTCAGGAGACCAGTGAGAAACCAGGAAAACAAATAAATGGACATATATGCCTAAGTTTTCTGGTGTTATTTGAATTCCTGCCAACCTGGACTTGTCCTAATATTTCCTTTAGCATTAAGTAGGACACAAAAATTTTAGCATATAGGGACCATTTAGACAAGGTACTTGTTAATCCTTCAGGTTCACTAACAAAATCTTAAATTCTGTACCTGCAAATTGTGTTTTACAGAGTAGCACTAAGAATGTAGTTGTTACATGTGAAATTTCTCTGTAAAGTCAGTGGTGCTACAATAGTACATGTGGGGCTTTTATTCTTCATATATAATTTATTGTACAACACTCTAACAACTACCAAAAAAGGATATAACAGAAATAACAAAAGGGGGATTGACATTCTCACTCTGCTAACCCATGCGGTTATTATTATCTGGTATTTTATATTCTCTTCCAGTTCTTAGTCACACAAAAACAATCAGAGGGTGATCCTAAGCTGAATCACTTTTCCCTCTAGGCTGCTCTCTGCCCTTCTGTTCTCTAGCAGATGGGAGGACGAGCAGAACCAACCCCCCTGAGGATGGCTGGTAAATGATTTATTCACTGAGTATTTTTAAACAGATCAGACATTTTATGCGGCACAGGCAGCTCAATGCAGAGTTCACTCACAACAAACAAATAGAAAACAGAGAAATAAGCACTACTAAAAAGACTTCTTTATGGAAAATGTCATCTCTTTTCAGAAAATACCATGTGTTTGAAGGGTCTTCACATGTGCTATTTCATTACATCCTTTGAGAAGTGTTGGAAAGAGATAAGATAGGGTAGACATATCTACAGCTATCTTCCAGCCAAGGAAAATAACTCTAAAATGTTCAAGCAATTCGTTCAAAGTTAGCTTACTTTGGGCCAGGATCAGGCATAGAACCCATGCAGATACACTTTCTTCTTGTTGTCTACAATTCCATTGATTTAATTTTGTATTATAATTTATATGAATTAGTACTTCTTTACTATCAATTCCTTCATAGTAAGTCTCCTTTAATCATAAATACTGATTATTTTACTAGTAAAGTACATTTGATTATGACATATTTCTTTATCTGAATATTATAGCTCTGAAATATAATTAATTCTCTATAATCCTCTTGAATGAACTACAGTGTATTATGTACAAATATATGTCTACACATAGGTAAATATATGTATTATATACAAACATTGCTTAAACGGGGTAACAATTTGAGACCTAATTAGTTTATACTAGCAGCCTAATTTTTATGTCTTATTATAAATTTTGCTAGGAACTTTCATGTTTGTTATTTTTCATGGCCTTCACTGCATCTTTTAAGATATCTGGGTAGCTATGAGAGCCAAACACACCTGTGTTTCCAAAATTTTTCAGTAACCTTCATCTGAAAAGCCAAATGATAGGACTCAAGTTTCCTCTCACAGTGGGAGGCCCATATCCACTTCATGGTTCTATAAATTATCAGAAAAATAAGTTAGCATTTATTTATTGAGGATAAAGCAGATTTTTCATGCAGAACCCTAATGAGGGAGGTCTCTTATAGCCTCTGGTCAACCAACTGTAGGGATTTAGGGGAAAAATTCCTTCACAGCTCTAGATGACTTAGCAGGCTGGTTAAACAAACAAATTTTCATTAGCAAGATTAGTAAGAGAAAAAGAGAACATTTAATTTTCCATAAACTCAAGAAATTTAAGTGTCTGTAAATTCTAATGTCAATGGTACAATCTGGGGTTGTTTTTTTCTACTTTTCAGGAAATCTGGGAGTTTGACACTATTTATAGGTAGTCTGACACAAATCTAGTTAATTTTTATTCTTGAAGATAACAATAATTATCTCTTGAAGTCCAGTAAGTCTCAGTTGACCTTAGCTCAAATAAATATTGAAGTGTCACATATTAGAAAAATCTGCTTTGGACTTTGTGGAAAAAGGCTCTCTGAACGTGTAAGAAAAGCCTATCTTTTACTCTGCTACTGCCCTCTCTGTTTCAGGCTGCGACTTCTCAGAATCAAAGTACAGTTTCTTTCCCTGTGAGACCTCTATTGTCTTACCCCATTTTTGTATCTCTCCACCAAACCAGATTGTTCGGTGTTGCTGACCTTATTGAAGCTTTAGGGAAATACATAAAGCAGTTAATCTCAGTAGAAAAGTACTTCAAATTCCATGTTATTGTTCACAGGTACTTTCCACCTTATGGAATTTCTTATGGATTTGAGGTTCAATACTACCTTATTGTTTACACCTTTCCTTTCTCTCATGGTTCAGTTTTATTCTGGCTTAATTTTTCACTCATATTTCTCAAAAACAGTGTTTTTTTCCTTTTCAAAAAAATTATTTTTTCCAAGAATGCTCTGGAACTTCTTGCCCTTTATTCTCAAAGGAGCTCATTAAGGTATTTTCTTAAGTAAAAAGCCATCTTTTCAGATTTGCATTCCAATGATACAAAAGTGGCTGCAGCTGGTTCTTATACAAAATTATTTTTCATCCACTTCTCATAAATACATATTTACATATTTCAGACTAGGAAACTGACATTTGAGTCTTTAAATTGCTTGAACAAGCTGCAGAGCCTGTGATTGGTGGTGCTGGGACCTTGCTTTACTGCTCTGACCTATTTTTCAAGAGACTTCAGTGATAATAGTGTTGGTTGTAATGATATCAAGACGTATCTTAATTTACTTTACTTCAGTGTAAGTGATTACTTCAAAGAACACTTTGCATTGACTTTCCGCTGCTCAAAATTCAAGAAGCAGAATCTTGGTGTTAAGGAGCAACAAATGTCATGGCTGCTGCTAACACAGGTAAGTCGGGCTGTTTATATTCCTTGTAAAAATAATTGTGTCATTAATCTTCACCTCAAGTACTGAGTGCTGTTGTCAAGGTCAAGTTAAATAAACAGGTGAGCTGCAAATAAATACACCATCATGTGCACAATACATTGGTCCCAAAGCCTGAATTGTCTGAAATGGCAATGAGTATTGAGAAATTAGAATCTGGAAATGAGAGTGATAAAGATCCCTTTTCTCAGAATGCAACCTGGACAACTACTATGTGATGCCGGTAAATTATGAGTACATTAACTGGGCACATAAAAGCCTTCCCAGGAAGGAGGTATATCCAATTTCTTGTGCCATTCAATTCTACAAAATTCACTTACCAATTAGATGAATTAGATGGGAAACTTTTACTCTCTTCTTCAGGAAATGACCATTTTTTTAAATCGTCATCTTGCTATCACAGAGATATTGATGTAGATTCAAAAGAATCCACAGAGATGAGAGTTTTTGCACCAACACATGGTGTCATTGGAAATCATATCATTGGTATCATGACACCGTTAAATAAAAACTTGGTAAGACTATTTTGCAATAGTTCTTTAATCTTAATAGAAGAAAGGAATGAAGTATAGCATTGTTGGAGGTTAATTATACATTTTTTTAAGTAGAGTCATTGTAGTTCAAAGTTAATTTGAATTTTATATTTACTTGTCCAGCTATATTAGATAGCAGAGAAGCAAACTAGATAGTAAAACTATTTCAGAGTCGATAGTAAATGAGTGTATAAGTTATGACTTACTTCCTACATTGATTGCACCTTTAGATAAAATTTCAGAGTATCTGAAGCACAGAGATATACATTGCTTAGTCATAGGAAGTTTCTTTGAGGTTATTATTTAAAGGTTAAGGAGTTTGTTGGCAGAGTGAGGTTGAAGTGGTTCTTGAAAAAAAAGTGGAGTAGCAAAACTCAGAGGCTAGAAAAAAGGAGTGATAGAGTGGTGAAGGTAGGTTATGAGAGTTAGATTCAGCACATTTGAGACTAAGATGCTTTTGGAACTATTGAGAAAAATGCCTCTGTGAGTTGGGGAGTAGGGTAGGGCTGAGAGGAAATGGCCATATTAGCATGAAATTGTAGGTTAGGATATCATGACTTCTCTGCTCAGCCACCACGGATCCATGGATAGAAACATCCAGGGTTTTATGTGCCATCAAGAATGGGATGAGGAGGGCCAGAGTGGTGACACAAGAGGTAAGATGTCTGTCTTGCCCACACTGGCTTAGGAAAGACCATGGTTCTATCCCCTGGTGTCCATTATGGTCCCCAAGCTAGGAGCGATTTCTGAGTGCATAGTCAGGAGTAACCCCAGAGTGTCACTGGGTGTGGCCTCCAAACTCAACCCTCCCCCAAAAAAGAATGGGATGAGGATGATCACAGAAAACCTCAACATTTCATATATTAACCCCCAAAACAAAGGACTACTGAGGAACCTGGGAAAACAGATAGAAAATATTGAAAAGGGAGTAGCAAGAGCTTTCTTTGCTTACATTTTACTTGGGGAAACACTGCATTTGGTGATACAAGGAGTCTCACTTGTCATCCGTGTCATCCCTGGCATGACTGCTATCCAGCACTAGTTTGAATGCTGTCAGTTTGAGATCCCAATTAAATTAGTTTATTAATCTTACAGATGAAGAAGCTGGTAGCCCCAGTTGTTCAACAGTCTCCTGATGACTTACCTGAGGTTATTATCAGAGCTGAGTTCTTCCCCATACAGTAAGTACACTGCTTAAGTCTTAAGCATACATTTGTTATATGGAAATTTTTTGCTAAGTGTTAGGAATCACGGAGAAATATATTATGGCAGTTTATTTATTGGTGAGAATAGTCCTTAAAGCATTCTATACTGTACCTTGAAAATTATGATTTTCATAATCTCCCACCCTTTTTTTTAAACAGAGGGTAGTTTTCTCGTCTTTCAATTTGATATAATGGATTTTTCACCCTTCAAATTTAGAAAACAAAGAGACAGGTCATAGTAACATAATAAACCCTTTGGTAACACCAAACCTCAATGTTACAATAAAAATATGGGGAGATAGTACAGGAGTCAAGATACGTGCATGTAGATGGTTCCAGTTTGATTCCATAGTCACAGAGTTAGTTCCCTGAGCACCATAAAATGACCACAGAACACAGATCCAGGAATAAACACTGAGCCCAACTATGTGTGGCTCACTCCCTTCTCTTAATTTAAAACAAACTATTGGAAAAGAGAACTTTCAAACCAGATTTTCTAGCACCATGGGGAAATCTGTCAGGAGCCAAGGTACTTTGTACTTTTTTTGTGCAAAGGTACTTTTAGTTTTAGATTTTCTTTTTTTTTTTTCATGTAAATGCTAGAGGAAGAGAATGATCAAGTAATTAAATGACCAAACTTATCTTTTACATCTGAAGGAACACCTGAAATCTCTTTTAGTAAACCATACAGCTTTAGAATAAATAACAATGATTTCTCCACAAAGACTTTCTCCTTGCATCCTCTGAGGGAAGGGATAGGACAAGAACATTGACCTCCTAGAAAAAGATGAATGAGCATGAGTGCATTCTTTCAGTCTTTCATGCTTTGGAAAACAAAGACTTCACTGTATGGCTCTATTGTCATACCTGACTCTTAAACAAAAATTCTACATCAAACTGGTTTTCCCATTGACTTCTGCACAAGTCCAAGCCTCATAATACTTTGGGTGGAAAGGGTAAAACTTTCTGTCTTTTCTGGTGTTATCTCTCCCTCTCTGATTTCTAGCATATTCTCTACAGTTGGATATGGGTTCAGACAACACGTGAAGTGGGTAGAATTCACTTAGAACTAAGGATGTAAAGCTTAGCACTTACATTTTAATGTAAATATAAAATATCCTTCCTTTCCTTTATTTTGTTGTTGAGGTACACAGGGAATTCCTCACTTGGTTGTGATGAATTGCTTAGTTTACATTTAATTGTGGTGCCCTTACTCATACTAGCAGAGCCCAATATCTCACTGATGAAGGGGGAAGTACAAAGCAGGAACTTCACTACATGCCTAACTCACTTTATTTCTTTTTTTTCCTCAAAAGGAAACTTAAAACAATGCATATCCTTCCTGTGTTCAGAGTGAAATTGGTTCTAAAGGGAGTGAGGAATAAACTCAAAGCTAAAATTTGCAAAATTTTTCATTTTTAGATGGTTAAGAAGTAAATGTTTCCATTATCTCATCTTCCCTGAAAAACCTGTACAGCGAGGATAAAATATAGGCTGAACCCTTAATTAGAAATCTTTTAGATTTTCAAATACAGCAGAGTATGCTTCAAGAAGACTAGCACACAAGAGATTCATTAGTTTTATTCACTTGGGGAAGCCCATGTTTTCCCTTATACATGAATGTATTTCTCTCTTTCTCACCCCTACCATTGCTCTCTCTAAATTTCTTCAATAAAAACTATTTTTAAGCAACAAACAACAGCACAAACAAGTGAATTCACTGACTCTGGTACCTCTAGCCTGTCCTTTCTAAAAGTATAATTTCTTGTAAAAAAGATACTTTTGGGGAGAATGCTAGCAAAGTGGTTTTTCAGTAAGAGTTCACTATCTTTGCAATCTGGCAATCGCTGTCAATATTGTCATCACAGTATTGGGCACATAGAGTCCTAGTTTTAAAACTAGGGACTCTTGAGAATAGAACTTCATTCTTGTGCTTCCTGGGAAAGAATTTTCATGAGGAATAAAAGGAGTATATCAAAGATTAAAAGGAAAAGCAATCCAATAAGGATTAAAACAAAGTATGTACAAAGAAAGGAATAGACATCCCATGGGATGTTATATCCAAAAGTGTAGTAGCCCTGAGAGTATTTTGTGCTATCTTTCTAAACGTTTCAAGGCTTCCACTTCTCCAGTCTCCCTTTTTTATTTCTTTTTTTTAAATTTTATTTTAATCATAGTGGTTTACATGATATTCACAGTAATATTCCACTTACAATTAAACATTGAATCAGGGGAATTCCCATCACCAAGTTGTCCTCCCTCCACCTCCATTCCCATTCTGTCTCCCATATCTTCCACCCTCTCCCCAGGGACTTCTAGATTGAGTGACTCCCTCTGTTTCTGGCTTATTACTTGGTGATCTTATATCTGATTGGGCTTGGTGTCTCCATTGCTTCTCCCTCTGATTGGGAGGCAGGGTTAGCTAGT
Organism: Crocidura indochinensis; assembly: GCA_004027635.1. NCBI lineage: Eukaryota > Metazoa > Chordata > Mammalia > Eulipotyphla > Soricidae > Crocidura > Crocidura indochinensis. Next base: position 27,652 of record PVKC010002282.1, read on the forward strand.
TCGAGTTTTGTGGTTTTGTTTGGAGAAGAGTACCGTAATAGAGTGGGGTAAAAATTAAGTATGCCTACAATGGGCAGAGTCCTTCTAGCAGTTCTCATCCTCCGCTTGAGAGAAGGGGAAAAGAAAAGGTGAAACACCACAACATTTTACAAAGACATATCAAATACGACATTTAGTGAGCATTGTAGCGATAAAGATATGCACCACATAATTGCCATGGTCTTGAGATAAAAACATGACAGAGTGCAAAAAATCCAAGAGAAAAGAAGAAAGAAAAAGTATATATATAAGGAAAATAGTGGATTACTACTTCTATATCTACACCAAAATGAGAAGGTTGACAAAAACTAGGTAAGAGAAAAATAAGATAGTAATAGGATAAATAAATTAAAAAAGATTATTTTGAGCTTCTTGTCTCACTCTCTTTTGTGGTTTTTGGGTCCCACCTAAGTTAACACACTTACCTTGAAATCCAAGGCTCAACTGTATCTTCCCCCCCCCGCCCCCGGCATTCCATATGGTCTCCTAAACCTGCCAGGAGTCAACTGTATCTTGGCACTTCCATGGGTTGTCACAATTATTATTGTACCAATGAGCATAATTTTGTTGAGTGAGTATGCTTTTTGATATGCTACAATCTCATAATCATGATATAATGAACTTGAATTTGCTAGAGGTCACATCAGCTGACTAGCATTTTCCCCTAGGGTTGTAATAAATAAAACTGGAAAAAAATTCTTGATACTAGATTTGGCCTTGCTATTACACTGCTGAACATTTGGGTAAAAGATTGAACCTGCTTTCTTCTTCCATTTTCCCATACTCTCATGACCTCATCCATGCCATTTACATTTAACTTTCTAATACTAATAAGACTTTCTCTACTCATCACCTTTTCTCTTGATTGATTAGCCCCGCCCCAAAAATAGTGGAAAGAAATGTTCAGAATAATAGGAAATACCTTGAAAAGTGGAATAGCTCACCCACATTGCTATAGATGTCATCTTTAACAATCTTTGCAAAGACAGATATCACTAGGAGGAAAAAGATGAGATGAGAAGAGTATCAAAAATACCCCAAATATGCATATTTAGATGCTACTTTAACCATAGAAAATAATTAATGAAATGTTAGATATCTCCATAATCTCTATACATCAAGGGCAATTCAGTAAGAGAGTTGTTTTTTTTCTCTTTTCCAAAAGGGCAACTTCCAACTAACCTTCAGAGTCTCTCAGATGGAATCAGCATTTTGTCATTAAATTCAGTCTACTATATGCATTGATTTGGTGTATTTTTGCTTGCTTCATTCAGCAGTGCTCAGGGGTTCCTATGCTGTCAGGAATTGAAACCTGACCTATTGCATGCAAAGCTTGTACTCAGCCTATTGAACTATATCTACCTGGGCCTCCAATTTCTTCCTTGTGACCCCAAATTTACTTTCCTAATTTGCTACACTTTCATGATTTCTTAATTTCCTAAAATTATATTCCTTTTTGATTCTAGTTTTTGCTTCCTATTCTTTTTATATTTCCATTTACTCATTACCCCCTTCTTTATCATATATTGCTTCCATTTTTTGTTTCAATATTTAAATCCTTTTCAAACCTATATATTTTCCTTTCTTTTTCTTGCTTTTCATTCCTTTCCCTCTCTCATTTCATGTTGTCTTGCCTCCCCTTTTCTTACATATTATTCTTGTTTCCCATTTATTCCTTCTTTTCTTGGATAATTTTTAATACTTCTAATTTATATTTCCTTTTCTTGTATCTGATTTTAATACTTATTTGTGTTTTTTCTCTTTTCCTTCACATTTTTTATTTTTCTTCATCCTTTTTTTATTACTTTCTTTTTTTCTTTCCCTATTATGTTTTCTTTTTATTGTTTCCCAGAAGTATTTGGAGACTTGGAGCCACTTCTGGGAATAAATATTGCCCAACTGTGGGATCTCTCTCCTGCTTAGATGCTTGGGCAGTTCTTGGGAGGTTGTGTAGTAATGGGGATCAAACACACAGGATTATTTATACAAAGCATGCATACACTTGTAGTCTGAGCTATCTCCCAGCATCTATTTTATCATTCTTTCCATTCTCTTCCTTTGATTTTCATTCTTTCACTCCCTTTCTTAGCACCCCTCCTTTGCTTCTTTTTCTGTTTCTCTTTCTTTGTTTTTATTCCCCTCTTACTGTTTTTTCCCCCTTTCTTACATTTTTACTTTAAATCACATTAATTTCTTCTCATATTTTTGGCTACAGTTACACTGACTTCACTATTTACTTCTCTGTAGTTAAGACTTTATTGATGGTGGGAATGTTGCACTGATAAAGGGGGTATTCCGTTTATGACTGAAACCCAACTACAAACATGCTTATAATCATGGTCCTTAAATAAAGATTTATTAAAACAAAAGCTGTTTCCCCATCTTTATTTCCTACATCTTTATTTCTCTTATCTTACTTGATTTTTATTCTGTTTTCACTTTTTTTACTTCCTTTATTATTTTTGTGTTTGCTTTTGCTTCCATTTCCTATTTTTTCTTTTTGCTTCCCATGTCCTTTTGAACTTATTCACATATTTTCTTGAGGGAAGTTGGGTTTGGGTTAGGGGTCACATTCAGTAATGCTCAGGGAATGCTCTAAGTTGTAGGCTTAAGGGTCACTTCTGATAGTGATCAGAGAACTCTGGATTCTAACTTGGATAAACTGCATGTAGGCCACTGCCTTTACTTTTTTCTCCATTCCTATTTATTTATATTATAACACCTTTCTGTCTGGTCTTGAAAAAAAAAAGGAATATTAGGGTCACCATTTTGGGTGTTCATTTTTTGTATGGTTAGATGATATAAGTATTAAGCCAGTTAGTTCATCAGACTTCCCCTGTTCTCTTCACAGATTATTTTGGTTATCTGATACACTGGAGGTGTGGGAGCAAGAATGGGAGAGAAGGATGACTTGATTTTATGCTTCTTGAAAATATATTTGTAATGTGAATCTTGTATCATCCACTAAAATCTTTCTTCCTCACATATTAATGAAGAAGGCTAGTAAAGAGACAAGAGCAATGAGTTTCTCAGGAGAAGTAATAAAACGAAGACATAATTTAAAGATCATGTTTCACCACTAGCCCTAAAGTAACCAAAACCCATGAAGGTAGGTGCTCCTCCTCACTTTGAGAATAAAAATACTGAAGCCTAATCTGACACTAACTGGGTAGATAATGCCCAGAGAAGTATCAGGGATGTAGAAGCTTCAACTGAAGCTAAAGCTATGATAAGAATTTGAAAAAAGACCAGTGCAATTTAAAAATTCTCTTCCCTTGTTAATTCCCTAGCAACAGACTTTTTTTTTTAACTTTTTGGGTCACACCTGGCAGTGCTCAGAGGTTACTCCTGGCTCTGTGCTCAGAAATCACCCCTGACAGGCACGGGGGACCATATGGGTTGCCAAGGATTCGAATCACCATCTTTCTGGATGTAAGGCAAATGCCCTACCTCCATGTTATCTCTCCGGCCCCAACAGACTCTTAACTATCTAGGAAGCACTAGGTAGGAGAAGTTTTGAATAATGTTTATAAAACCAACTTTGCACAAACAAGAGTCATGCAACTTGTTATCCACATCTCAACTTAGAATATACAATTCTTCTACTTTACTTGCTGTATACCTTCCCTCTGAAGGAAACCATGTTCTCTCTTGTATATGTTCTCTCCTTCTGACTCTGTTGTCACTATCCTAAATCAAACTATTACTCTACTATATGTGTCCTCATAAAATTATTTTCTGTGAGGTTAGGCAAAGACCCAGTTGGCATAAATCAGCATTGACTTCCTTTTCCTACAAAGCAATCACCCACTCTAGTCTGGTGTGACTTCTTGAGAATTTAGCTGGTGGGAATTAAGTCCCATACTGTGCAGATCAAGTAAACCTAGGAACCTAGGTGTAACTTGATGAATGCAGCAGGAAGCTTTGACTTTTTCCTTTTATCTATCCAATAGAGACCTTACCCCCTAGCACTTCCCTGAAATATGAAACTGGGCCAAACAGGTGGCAATAATACTCCATTAAAGCTACTCTCTGACTCTACACTTTACAACAGCATCACAAGACACAGGAAACCAACATATTTAATGGCCGTGTGAAGTACACAGTTTATGGAAACACTTCTTAATATTTTGGGAAAGGAAGTTGTATGGAATCAGACAAAGATATAGAAGCTCTTTAGAGAACAAGATGGAATTCTAGTTTTTGCTCCCTACCTCAAGAACAATCTGTCAGTTTCAGCAAAGTTCTACTGTTTATTGTTTTCCTGATATGACTCCCTTTTCAGTTAGCTTGAGCATTTCCTCTCTGCTGTAGGAAGAAGGAGAAACTTTGAACATGAAGTTTGGGCTGGAAAATATGTGTTTAACTTGAAATTTGTACAGAAACAATTTTCTTTTCTTTACTCATTGTTTCTTTTCTCTCTTATTTTCTTTTTTTCCTTGTGGAAAGGTTATTGCATCAAATCTCCTGTTTGGAAAGTGAGTTTGGAGTTCATTCTCTGTATAACCTTTTTAGCACTAAGTCACATTTTTCTCTCATTAATGTTTTCAGGAATGTGTCATTTTCTTCTCACGATATAATTGATTATTCTTTCATCTCGGTGCTTTTGTGCTTGGCATATCCTTATCTTAGAGAGAGATTTTCTTCGTAATATAACTTGTCTACTTCTCCTAAAATAAGGCATATTAATGCATATTCTATAATAACACATACCCTACATTAACTATCTTATCCTCTTAATGGAATTTATATCACTAAGTGAATAGTACTAGAAACTTGATAAATCATCAATAAATATTTGTGACATGACTAAGTGATTGGATAATAGTAATTCATTTAGAATTGCCTTCTTCTCTCTTCTCTATATTCTGGTTTAATTTTTTCCTGGTCTTGAAAATTTACTTAGATCTCATTGATTCTTAAAGGCCCTGTTAGGTTACTGACTAATTTGATATTTCAAATCATAACAGTTCAATAATGTTTCACAGTATTTCTATTTCTCTGTATAAGAAGGTTTAATGATAAGTGTCTTGTCCTTTAAATCTAAATAAATTATTTTCCCATTTTTGGGCAAGTGCATATGTAGTTGTCTTTTAACCAAAGTGTCACAATCAGGTGTCAAAATGTCAATGCTTAAATAGAGTGCATCATGATTTTACTGCTCAACTGGATAGGCCACCTTAGCTTCTTCACCTTCTTTTTTTCTTTTCCTTTTTTTATTTTTTACATTAATAATTTTTATTTTGACCAAAGTTGATTACAAATCATTCACAGTAGTATTTCAGGTGCAGAGTGACATTGAATCAGGGGCATTCCCACCACCAATGTTGTCCTCCCTCCACCCCTGTTCCCAGCATGCATCCACATTGCTCCTCCTTTGCCCCCTGGACTGCTAGTATAAGAGGTCTCTTCTGGGTCTAGCCTGTTATAGATTGAGTATTGATTCTGTTCTAGCTGGGTTTGGATTTGGTGTTCAATTCTGATGCATCATTTTCCAAGCAATCGCAAGTGACTGGATATAGGGAATTTGTTGTGCACTTCTGTTTTTGTGACTAGAAAAGTAGAGCAGAGGTTTTCTCTTTACTTGAAATATGAAAGGGATCTTTTTCTAAAAATGAGAAAAGAATCAATGTAAATTTGTGCAACTGTATTTAACCTGATTTACTCATGTTCTAAAATTTTAAAAATGACCAAAGAAACAACAACAACAACAACAACAACAAAATCCAAAAAAAAGTTTCGCTAAATCCATACATTTTTGCAGATATTTGAATTCACCCAATTGGTTGGAATTATACAACCAATTAATTTCGACATAAACTATTAATCCAGAAGTAAACCACTAATTTCAGACATAAAGTATTAAATTATTTCATGGAGGAAAGAAATGATCTAGGTATAGAAAAAAATGAAGCCTCTAGAAAAGGGTAAAGAAGGTCATGGAATGCAACAAGAATCCTTACAAGTTTGCTAGTTTAGGAAAATTATGTTCATGTATCATATTGTATTTTTCAAGGTGTCTTATTCAAAGATTGCAGCCTACAGGTTTGAACTTAGATAAATACTGTATATTTAAAGTCTCCAGAAAACTTTTTCTGTTACTGGACCCCTGTGTGTATCACTCATCTGACTCTCTCAGCCCTGTATTTTCAGACACACTAATGCTTTCATTTCCTGTTCTGACTACCAGTTATTTCTAACACTTTGGTTGACAGAGATTATTTTTTTCTCATTATGGTACTTCCTGCTAGTACTTAGCAGGTGGTCAAAATAGCTAAGTTGAATCACTTTGACATATTAGCATTTTAATTTATTTTTATACCTCAAATGGGAAATATTTTGGGGATGGCTTTTGGGATAAACCTAGAGGCACTCAGGGGTTATTTACTCCTGGCTCTGTGCTCAGAAATTGCTCCTACAGACAGACTGGGGGGGCCATATGGGATGCTAAGGATCAAACCTGGGTCCATCTCAGATTAGCCCCATGTAAGGCAAACACCCTACTGCTGCTATTGCTTTGGCCCCCTTAGAGGCAGTATTTAAAGAGAAAAATTGTTATCTCAATTGCATTTCCCTGATTAGTGATGAGCCATCTGTATTTTTTGAGGAAATATCTGTTCATTTTTTCTCCACATTTTTGATGGGATTAGATTTTTCTTCGTAAAGCTCAATCAGTGCCTTGTATATCTTATATATTAAACCCTTATCTGATAGTTATTGGGTGAAAAGTTTCTTCAGTCTGTATGTAGTCTTTGTTTTCTAGTCAATATTTCCTTTGAAGTACAGAAGCTTCTGTGTTTGATGTAGTGCTTTGATGTCATAGAGTGTTTTGCCTGTTTTCCTTTATGTGCCTTATGGATTTTGGTCTGATATAAAGATCTTTAATCCTTTTTTATTTAACTTTTATGCATAGTGTTAAAGAGAGATCTGAGTTCATATTTTGCATATAGCTGACCATATAGTTTTCCCAGCATCACTTGTTGAAGAGGCTTTCTTTGTTCCCTTTGCATTTCTCCTTTATCAAAAATTAATTGTTCATAGTCTGAGGGTCCATCTCTGGATATTCAAGTTTTTTCCATTGACCTAAGGATCTATCTTTATTATATCATGTCTTAAAAGCATCACAAAAACCAAGAACAGCCATTGGATGCAATTAATCACCTTGGATGCAGGGAGAAAGGGACTCTCATTCACTGCTGTTGTGAATGCATACTGGTCCAGCCTTTTTGAAAAGTAAATGGGCATTTCACAAAAAATTAAAATTGAGCTTTTTTATTACCCAGCAGTACCACTCCTAGCAATATACTTCAAAAACACAAAGACACAATACAAAAATTCCCTATTTACTCCTATGCTCAGTGTAGCATTATCTACGATAGCCAGAATCTGGAAACAACCCAGATGCCTGACAACAGGTAAATGACTAAGGAAACTGTGGTACATGTATACAATGGAATATTATGCAGCTATTTGGAAAAATGAAATAATGATATCAACTTATAATGGCTGGACATGGAGACTATTATGCTGAGTGAAATGAACCAGAGGAAGGGAATAGACTTTGAATAATCTCACTTATTTGTGAGTGAAATATAAGGGATATAAAAAAAGCAAGAGCTAATATGGCAATAATACCCAGAGACAATAGATACAATGGTCAGGAGGTTCATCCCCCAGTAGAAAGCTCACCATAAAGAGTGGTGAGTGTATCTAGAGTAGAGAAGGGTCTACTAAGACAATGGCAGTTGGAACTGATATCTCTGAACAAGAACTCAATGCTGAAAATTGAAAAACTAAAAGGAAATGTACTTCTTCAACAATAGTGCAAACCATAGTGTCAAAAAAGGAGAGAGAGAGAGAGAGAAAGAGAGAGAAGGGAAAAAGAAAGAGAAAAAAGCAAATTACCTGTCTTAGACAAAGGCAGCAGTGAGTAAATGAGGGTGGGAGGAATTGGTGATAGGAGGGTGCACCGATGAAGTGCATGAAGGGTGTACATCATATGACTGAAACCCAACAATGAACAATTTTGTAACCATGGTGCATGAATAAAGCAATGTAAGAAAAAGAAAAAAATAATAGCTAAATACTAATTCTTTGTTTATATATTTTTATGTCAAGAGTTTGCGAGTTCTCCCAAAGCAGAACTAAGTACCAACACGATGTGGAAACTCTCTGTGCACTGTGAGACATCCCAAACATTCCAGTAAGTATTATGATTGCTCTTTTACATTTTTTAAATGACTTGAAATTTGAAAGATGTAAGCTTCAAGTGAATACCTTTACATCTCAACATCTTACATTCCACACCACATTCCACACCTATCCTATCACCCCCTAGTTGTCCTTTCTTTTGCTAATCATAATCCTATTGTGAGAGTCTAAAGGTATGTTTGCCTTAATTTGTTTGTTTTTATTGTTTGCTTGTTTGTTTATTTTAATTAAAAATAGAGGCCATACCTAGTGAGTGCTAGGGGAGGAAAATGGTACAGACAATTGAATTCAGAGTATTGAAGATGCTGGGTATATGCTCTACCACTTGACCTAGGTCCCCATTCTCTTTTTCAATTTATTCTTTATTTCTCACATATGTGTAAAGTCACACAGTGATATACATACTAGCTTGTTCAGGATGAAGGAGACAGTGAAAACACAACACAAATAACACAAATAAGAAGCATGCAATCAGAAAAGGGTTATATTTAAAGGAATCCTTATGTGACTGGAAAGCAACATAAAGGTGACTGGAAAGAAACAGAAAGGTTGGTAGAAAGGTGTCATTGTTTGGGAAGTTGTTGACTGTAGAAAGATAAAACAAAAGCAAACAAAGCATAACCTCAAATTAAACCAATAACTGCACTTTGGTGCATACATGTTCTTGGTGTCTATAAATGTCTTTCTTGGTACATTAGTGCTGGCTTGGTGGTAGGATCAGTGTTAATTATGAAACTATATTCATTTTGGTTTAGTAATGATGTCTTATAGACTTCTTGAATCTTGAAAAAGATATCAGGGTCTAAAAGAATCAGAAGGCATATTTGCTTGTAGAAGGTGTGTCTAAGCCTTCTGATGATAAAAATAATTTAGTACTCCATTGATTGACTTCAAATAATTTATAAAGTTTTGTGTCTAAAAGTTGATGTGTCCAGACATAAAGTTTGTAGGTCAGAAATATCAGCAGAGCATCAAAATTTGTAGAGAAAAATAAAATCTCAGCCGGAAACATAGGGAGAAGAGAAAAAAATTGCAAAATTAATGGCATATAGATAAAACTGCCTGTATTTACTTTGCCTTAATATGTCTATACTTATATCACAATATGTTTTTATTTAGGTCAACTTTTAGTTCTTATGTGGTAGAGATAAATTTTCATTTATTGAAAAAGCAAATTGAAAAATAAGTGAATAAGCTAAATTCTAATGACAATAAATATAATTATTTTTAAAACAAACATGTCAGAACTTTTATCTCTAGATTTTTCTCTACTTCAAAGTATTAATCTTGGGTTTATTCTCACAATAACTTGCTTGCCCATGGCAGATTTGGGCTCCTGAAGGATTTAATTGCATGCAGAACACATGCTTTCATTTATTTTCAGTGGTAGAGGCTTTTTAATCCTTTGATACTGAATGTGATTTCTGGGAACAACTAAACGTAATTCAGAGACACATTTGGTTAATAATTTGGGGAATAGCAAGGTAACATAGGTTTGGTCACTTACAATTTTAAGTTTGAAAGTAATAGAATTGACATTCTAGTTCTGAAATAAGCTAGAAAATGAAAGCATTTTGAGATTAAAACCACATATTCTATGGAACTGTCTTTGAAGTTCAATATTTTATTGAATTTCCTAGAAAAAGCAGAAACAAAAGAATGAAATATATGTGCCTCTATATATCTACATATATAGAGAGAATAAAAAGATAAAGCAGCATTATCTCTCAGCTTCAGTAGAATTCACCCTGTCTTTTCTCTCGAAGTTATTTAGCATTTTTGTTTAATACCAGCTATAGTGTTTAAATTCTTTTAAATTAAAGTAGAGCAAGTATTGCTAATGATAACAGACAGAGAATGTGACTTGTCACTCGTTATACTTTGATTTTTCTTTATTTTGTTACATTATGCATCTAATTCTTTAACTGAGAAAAGACTGAGTATTTAGGTAAATGCATTCTATGGAATTATATTTTTATTAAGAGACTCAATAACATTTGTGATATCAAAAAATCAGGACTAGTAATATAATCAATAGTTCTGGACTCTAGCTCTGGCAGTATTAAAAATGACATTTTACCTCTACAATCACTCCTTGTAGTGATGTTAATACTACTCTTACTGCTATTTGCATATTTAATATTAACACAAAATTTGTTATGTCTTATTTTTTATAAAAACTGAAATGGGACTAACTAATAAAGTAAATTGAGCATAAGTAAACATACAAGAATTCAATGGACCAGGACATGGTCAAGTTACTTTAGGTCTTGGGTGAAAAGCCCAATGATATTATGCTTTGTTTTGTCTTATTCTTTAAATAGACACACATATCATAACACATCTGAGTGTACTTTAAATTTCATGAGTTTCTCAGAAACAAGGCATGTCAAGGAAATACCCTTCCATGTTGAATTATAATATGTGCAACAAACTAATTAATTAAAACTACATTTTTAAGAAAAAATATATTCATGAGAGTGTTTATTTTGAGCATATTTTATAGTTTTACTCCATTTCCCTTTAGGCTGGGGAGAACTATTACTCTTATCTGAGAAGTTGCTATGGAAACCAATTTGGTCTATTTTCCCTTTAATGTATTATATTTTTGCAGGCACACATTATCTCTCAAAAATCTTAACCATAGTGAAACAGACATGAAATCTCAGAAAATTGGAGAACAGAATTTGCATTCCTTTTCTTCATTCTTGCCTTCCTCCCTTCAAAGAAATGATTATTATTGACAAGTTGGTGGTTTATAGATTCTACCAACAGTAGCTGATTTTCCATGTAGACACATGCTGACAGAAAGGCTGCCACAGTGAAGATGTAAAAGCTCTAACTGCCTGTCAAGAGGTCTCCTGTCAAAGACAGTCCCCCTGAAGTGGACATTAGAGCTCTGTCTTGGTTGTAAGGACTGGACAGTAGTGAAGAATACATGCAGTACTTAAAAGAAGGAGACCAGTTATCTTCTAAGCATATTTTAAAACATATAATCTCAAGTATACTAATGTAAAAACTGATAGATATCATACCAAGTAAAGTTTATTCCAGATATTTCATACAAGTGAAATTTTTAGAACTTAATATCAAAAATATAATCAACAGACCAGAGAGGAAAAACCGTGTGATTTACCAACTGAAGCAAAAATACTATTTGACATCACTCTTGCCCATCATAAGAACTATTAGCAAACTGGACTAAAGGGGGAAATCTTCACCCGAGTTAAAAATCTCAGTGCCGGGGGCCCGGGAGATAGCATGGAGGTAAGGCGTTTGCCTTTCATGCAAAAGGTCATCGGTTCGAATCCCGGTGCCCCATATGGTTCCCCGTGCCTGCCAGGAGCAATTTCTGAGCATGGAGCCAGGAGTAACCCCTGAGCACTGCCGGGTGTGACCCAAAAACCAAAAAAATATCTCAGTGCCAGAGAGATAGTGCAGTGGGTAGGGTACTTACTTACATTGCATGCAGCCAACCTGGGTTTGATTTCCCTGACCTGATAGTTCCCTGAGCTTCACCAGGAATGATCCTTGAGCAGTGAGAGAGAAATGAGTCCAGAACATCACTGGGTATGGTTCAAAAACAAATAAAAATTTCAAATGAAATATTTAATGATGAGAAATATCTTCTCCAAATTAGAAACAAAATATAACATCATAATAATAATGATATTAGAAACAAGAAATAATATTGATCCCTTTCACTATTCTTACTCAACATCATAAGAATTCATATCTAGACAATGAAAGCAAGGAGAAGAAGTCACTTAACACTTAACAAGATGGAAAATAGGACTGGAGAAATAGTACCATTGGCGTGGGGGTTGCTTTACACATGGCTAATATAGGTTTGATTCTCAGTACTCCATATGGTCTTCTGTTCCTCAAAGAGTGATGTCCAAGCACAGAATCATGAATAACCCCTGAGCATTGCTTGGTGTGACCCCACAATTGCAAGGGGGTGGGGAAAAAGAAAATCACTTTTCTCATAAGCTTACTTAATTATTCATGTAGAAAGTCTTCCAAAGAAACAAAAGCTCTAGAAGCAAACAGTTAATTACAGCCAAAATAAGTAGATATAAAGTTAATACAAAAAAGTCAATTGCTTTCTTATTTGCTAGAAATGAACAATTGGAATTTTAAATTAAAAAAAACATTAATTTGTGTTAAATATTAAATATAAATTAACAAAATATTTCAAAAACTAAAAAACTAATTAACTAAGGTCGGGCGGTGGCGCTGGAGGTAAGGTGCCTGCCTTGCCTGCATTAGCCTTGGACGGACCGCAGTTCGATCCCCCGGTGTCCCATATGGTCCCCCAAGTCAGGAGTGACTTCTGAGTGCATAGCCAGGAGTAACCCCTGAGCGTCAACGGGTGTGACCCCAAAACCAAAAAGAAATAAAAAAAAACTAGTTAATTAAAAGGAATCAAAGAAATATAGATGGATATTCTGTGCTAATGCACTGGAAGATTTATTATTGATTCTTTGTAAATTTACTTTCAAATTCAGAATCCTCAGAATTATTTGTTACTATATTCACAAAGTGATTCTAACAGTTTCTATGAAAAAAATATCTGAATAGGGGCCAGAGTATTAGTACAGTATTACAGAGTATTAGTATTGTACACAGTATTCATGTGCAGTAGAAGTACAGAGTACTCACTTGTCTTTTATGAGGTAGATCTGGGTTTGATCCTCAGAACCACATGTGTTATCCCAAGACAAGCCAGGCATGATCCCCGAGAACAGCTAGATGTGGCTCCACAAAGAACAACTAAAAAAAAAAAAACCAAAAATGATAACAAAGAAAGAAAAAAGAAAAGAATTTAATTGCTATGGCAAGTTGTTCCAGTACTATGTTGAATAGGAATGGTGAGAGAACTATCTGTGCTGGCGGGGATGTGGAGAGAAAGGAAATCTCATTCACTGCTGGTGGGAATGATGTCTAGTCCAGCCATTATGGAAAACAATATGGAGATTCCTCCAAAAACTGGAAATTGAACTACCATCTGATCCAATATACCACTCCTAGGAATATACTCTAGGAGCACAAAAACACAACACAAAAATGCCTATGCACACCTATAATCATTGCACTGCTATTTACAACCCAGATGCCTGACAACAGATGACTGGCTCAAGAAACTGTGGTACATATACACAATGGAATACTATGCAGTCATCAGAAAAAAATGAAGTCATGGCATGGATGGACATGAAAACTATTATGCTGAGTGAAATAATTCAGAGAGAGATAGACACAAAATAGTCTCACTCATATAAGGGTTTTAAGAAGTATAAAGACATTATTGTAATAATATCCAGAAACAATAGGATGAGGCTGGAAGGACTGGCCCACAATATGAAACTTGCCACTAAGAGTGGTAAGTTCAGTTAGAGAAATAACTACATTGACAACTATCATGACAATGGTAGTGAGTGAGAGAAAGAGAATGCCTGTTTTGAATGGGAAGGGGCGGGGAGGAAAGATTTGGAGGTCAGTTGTACTGGTAAAGGTGGGGGGTGTTCTTTTTTTTAAGTGTATAACCAATCTCAACTACAAACATGTTAGTAATCATGGTGCTTAAATAAAGATTAATGAAAAGCAATATGAATAAAAAATCCAAATAGTCAATGTTATACTCAAGGATGAAATTGTAGGACTAACCCTGATTCTAAGACATTTTTAGTCTATGGACGAAAGGTCTAAAGAACTATATTTGTTTAGCTCATTTCCAAAGATCAGCAATGGCTATAGATATAGATCGGAAATGAAAACATGTTCGTGGATACCGGGAAAGTGCTTTTTTTGTAAACTGTAATTCACCTGAAAGATACTATTTATATGCTGAATGACTACACATATACTGTATTTTGGGGGAGGGCATGGTTGGCCTTGTTCCTTTTCCTATTGGAGGGCATATAGAGAAAAAGGAAGAAAAGTGAACAATCTATCACTTTGCTTCTCACTTTGATCTACACATAGCAGATACCTCATACCCTTATATTTCAAGAACTCTCTCTATATAAGCACAGAAATTAAGGCTCATTCTGGTGGTATGTCAGAACACACAAATGAGGGAAGCCAGTCCATTTTTCAGATCTGAAATTCGCACATACGTGATATTGTTAGAAAATTATTTGCTATTTCATAAAAGCTATTTTAATTATCACATTTGTGACACTTCCTCTTATTGCATATGCCAGAATATTCCCATTTTAGCTTCTTTTTTGTCTCAGCTCCTGGAATTAATGGGTCTAATGCTGGAGATCAATAACAGTGAATGTTGGGGTTTAATCAATGGTCAGCTTCCTCAGGGGCCAGTCTCAGAATCTTCCTTTTCAGCTTGGGATTCCAGCTCACTGGACCTTGGTCTGATACCTATATCTCCTGGAGCAGCTGCTTTGAACACAAATGAGAAAGAATTATTTCATGACATAACCCTCTGTCTACCGGGATCTATACTCTTATCACAGAAAGGAAATGCTTATCTTTGATTCTTATATAATTCAAATGAGAGCTGTATAATGTGATTTTCTCCATTAAATTTTGAGAAATCAGAGGTCTATGTGCTGAAAGGTTCTCATCATCTGCCTGAGTGAAAATGATACAAAATAGAAAATTCTAATGATACTTGTTGATGAAAGGGCTCTGAGTATCCTTATAAGGCATTGTAGCCACTGAGAGCCTTAGACATGCCAGATATTTTGCCCCTTGAGATTCCTACTTTAATTAGTTTAGATCTAAGATTCACATCAGATAAACATCTGGGAGAAACAAGAAGGTTTTGGAACTGTCACCCATAAATGAGAAAATTAGAAAGTGCTTACCTGTTATCACTTAGGATGAACCAGAGTCGTTATGCAAAGATTAGAAGGGCGACTTTTTTCCTGCAGAAAATTATTCAGCCTGAAGGCTAGACATCAATTTTTAGGGATTTGAAACAAAATAATCCCAGCTTTTGCCTAGTTATCTTTTTATTTCCCCCCCTACTCTTATGTTATTCATAAAACAATTCATTTTCAGAAAGTTCCATACAACTCCCATTGTTCTGTTCATAGAATTTGGTTTAAAGGTACAATTATGTCATGTTTAAGTTGAGTGAATTTTATTCATTTTCCAGTTAGGACTGAGATATTTGATTAGAAAATTATTGATTGAGACAACCCATTTCCAGGGGCTTCATGGTGCAGAGGGTTCTGACTTTTAAATGCATGGTCAAGGACATACAGAGGAGTTTTCACTAGAAGAAGAAATTTTATTAGGAGAGGAAGGGAAATAAATGTACATGAAATATTAGAGGCAAATGCCTTCTCGCTACTGTCTTACTCAGAATATATGATGGTCTTGTCAGTATATGATCTTAGCTTTGGAAAATGGAGAAGGAATGGAAGTGGAGCATACACTGAAACCTGCCTGAATAAACTTCTGAAGTTCACCTCTATCAAGGCAATCCAGTTTCTCCTCATGTCTCAAGTGCTTAAATATCTAAGTAGATATCATGCTCTGAGCTTTGGCTTTGAAAATCTTCTAGTTTTCATTTTGCAAGGATTTGCCTGCAGTGTCTTGAGCCTTTAGTAATAAAGCTGCCTATTACCAAAGTAGGTAGTAAATAAAAAAAAAATTTTAGAACATCAAGATCTTGGGTCTCAGTTTGCAAAGGCTTATTATTTAACATATCAGTACAGTGTGTCAAGTTAAGGGTTTTGATAATGAGAGGTAAAATATGGTTTAGAAAAATGAATGCACATCCCACCTACTTCACCTCTTGAATCAAAATACACAAAATCAAAAGGAACAAAAATGTATAAAATATCATTTGTCAAACTGATTTTTTTCATCTTTCATGATGAAAGCATGGCAGCACTCTTTTTAAAGATTGAGATTTTCTACATTAGGGTGCACCAGAGCCTGTAAGCACAAAACCTTCATGCCTGGACTCCAGCAGAGCACAAAGAGACATGCTGACAGTACTGAGCCCAAATTACTCCTGCCACTGCTCCTGGTGTGGATACCTCACTCATTTTCCTGACAGCACTTGGTACTAGAAGTAGGGTCAATATGAAAGTGAAACTAAATAGTAGACTTAGTCAAATCTCTTATTTTATGAAAGATAGAATGGCTTAATAAAACTTAACATTTCTCTAGAGCAGGCTTGTAATCAACTAGGGATAGATGGTCCTCAAAGATATTCTTAAAGGGCTGCAGTTAAAAATCATGTAAATGGGAGCTATATCATGAGACAAGAGGTTCAATCAGTCAGAGGTGGGTAGAGACTCAGAAAATAAGAAGGTCATAAAGTATCACAGTAGGAAAAAGCTAGAGAAACATTACCACAGAGCATACTTGCTCCACTAGAGTCCAAGGATTCAGGGTCCTAATAAGAATGCTTTTAATCTTCATATTCTTTTTCAACATCTTTTTCTATCACTTGATTAGTGGTTGGTCATGCACAAACCTTGTAAGCTCAAACATTACTAGACCCTTTCCATTCCTTTCTT
>PVKC010002283.1:0-44579 GCA_004027635.1 Crocidura indochinensis
AAAAACCAAAAAAAAAAAAAAAAAAAAAAAGACTCATATAAAGAAACTAATGATGAGAATTCTACCCAATAAATAGTTGAAAGGAAATATAATAAAATTTAGGACTAATATAAGATTTTGTACTTTATGTTGCATTTTATTCTTAGGTTGACATCAATCTATTTATAGTATGAGTAATTTTTATTTGATGCACAAATATAACCAAGTTAAGACAATTAATTTTTTTCTAATGCAATTAGGCATGAGAAAATTGTAAGTAGATACAAATGCATACATTAAATAACTAAGTAAACTTCAGAACATTCTTATTCTATTAGATTTCAAGGGTTAATAATAATTTCTTTACATATGGCATAATATGATCATAACATTTACAAAAATATCTATAAACTTCTCCATTTGATATTAAATTCTATATAATATCCCACTATTTTAGTGTGTGTGTATCCATCCAAGTGGATTTAGGGTTACTCTCAGTTTGGTGCTTGGGGCTTTCTCTGATACTTGGGAACCATGTGATTTCTGGGTCAGAACCTAGTACTAATATATTGCAAAGCATGTACTCATCTACTAAGTTGTATTTCCAGCGTCAAACTATATGATCCCAGTTTTATTACAGTATACATAAATGAAGTATGTTATTCCAATAAAGGGTGTTATATGAGATATGAGTATATCTTAAATCATTGAATTAATAAAGTGCTTTCTCTTAAAATATAAAATCACCTGTAGAAAATATTTCTTAATCAACAGAAATAACCCAGTGTAATTTTTAAAATAAAAAGGAATAAAGGGGAAAGAATGACAGAATGAAGAAAATAAGGAAGAACCAAAATTTCTAAGAATTCTCTAATTTGGAGACCAGTGTTTGGGTACAGAAAATGTATTGTTAATTAGTAAATATAAAATGATTCACATCATAGCATTATTAAGCATTGAAATCAATCATTATAAGTGACATGAATTCCTAAATGTCAAACAGATTACATTTCAGGACATCTTAATATTTTTGTTTCATAAATTTGCTTTCTCTTTAAAAAAAAAGTATATGGTTATATGTATGTATAAACATACACATATATATTTTCAACATTGTTGTAGGTTAATATATTTTTTTATTTTGGGGTCACACCCATTAGTCCTCAGGGATTAATCCTGGTTCTGCACTCAGGGATCACTTCTGGTATGATTCTGGGGACCATCAGTGATGTCTGGGATGAAACCTGGATCAAGTGTACTGTTATTACACTGGGCACAATAATTTTATTATTACAAAATTTAAAACATTTTATTTGCTACTCATGCCACTGAATTGATAATCATTATATTAACTGGTAATTGTAAACACAATTATAGGACCACATTTCCTTTATAATCAATCTCTTTGAAAAAATATTTTAAAAACTTTTTCCAATGGCTTTCTGATGAAATACTATTTTGTGTTTATAACCAAGTCTTAACCTGAGCTATAGAATATATTAAAAGCTATTTAAATTATTTGTTTATTTTAATTTTACTAACATAAATCTATATTAATGCTTATAAATGTAAGTATATATAAAAGTAAAATTGAAATGTATCACAAAATGAATGCACCTATTGATGTTACACATATAAGTAAAGCTTATTAAATATGTTTGATTTATATATACATTAATACAGAAAAATAAACTTCAGATTGAGTTGGAGTGATAGTACAGTGGGTACAAACATTTGTCTTGCACATGACTGACCCTATTTGACTACCAGAATCCAATATGGTCCCCTGAGCCCCTAAGGGATGATCCCTATGCACATAGATGGTATACTAAGAAAATAACCAAATAAAATAAGCTCTAGAACCAAAAACTAAAAAAAATAAATAAATAAATAAAATAAAATAAGCTCCAGGTCTATTTTCAAATATGTATGAGTTAAAATATGATATTTGAGGCTTTTAAAACACTTCATACATTTGCCAATATCTATAAAATATCAGCAAGGTTATTGTGTATCCATAGAGTAACTATTTTTTAATGATAACCTCAAAACATCTTAACTTTAGCACAGATTTTTCTCTTATTCCATAGAATATACACCATATAAGTGATGCTCATAAATTACCCTGTTAGAAGATGAAGGGTAATCATTTAGGACTCAACAGTTAAAAGGTGTTTTTAGTCCATTCTAGGAAAATACACATATATGTATATTTGCATATTTTTCATAAGTACATATATACATAAGAATTTTGCTTACATTACATATGCATATATAGTATCTATCACTCTTTTATCTAAAATGAAAATAAGCAAAACTCTCCCATTATAGTTTGAATAAAAAACCATTGACAAATAATTATCGTTTAACACTGAGTTCAATGTCTCAGATTCCATATATCAAGACCCATGTTACTTCAATTTTACACTCAGGTTCTTCTGAGGTTTCTCAAAGGACTTAGATGTATCTCCTTCACAGAGATTGAGATTTGATAGAATCCATTACACATGTTATTACAACACTTCTATAATTTTCTATTCTTGTTTGCCTTACTCCTAGATGATCTCCAGCAAGTAATTGTGTAGATATCCTTATTTTATAAAAAATGAGAAATCTACTTACAGCCAATCAACATGACACAGATTGAAAAGATTTTCTCCGAATTGGTGTTAGGAGACACATTCCCAAATCCTACACTGGTTAAACTGCTGAAGGTAAAATAAAGTGCTGTGACATATTTGTCTTTAATGGATGGTCCAGAACTTGAATCACTGTCATTGTAAAGTTTCCCAATTTGTAGTCCTAAGGAATCCAACCATCCGATTTTATCAGTCAGGTATGGTCTTTCTACATTCCCAATCGCATACCAGATGCATGCCAGCCAGTGAGCAATTAGGGCAAATATGCACATTAAGAGCATTAGAACAGCAGCTCCGTATTCTGAATATCGGTCAAGTTTTCGTGCCACTCGCACAAGACGAAGGAGTCGAGCTGTTTTCAAAAGACCAATTAATGTTGTTGTCTGTGGAAATAAATGCATATGGTTAGAAATACCTGAATTGATAAAAAAATAATGTAATTATTTGAGGCAAAACATCATGCATTGGAATAAAAGAACATTGTACCACATTGAGGGTAACAAAAAGCACATTTGAATTATTGAGTTCTTAATTTTACAGTTTTTAAAGAAAACATTTGAAAATATGTGACACAGTGACTTATTGTCTTGGCTTATAAGAACCTGTTTTGTTTTGAGTTAAACAAATTGCACATACCAGTCACCAAATACAACAGTAGTTCATCAGCACATATTTCAGTTTATCACTAGTAAGTCTAGCAAGTATCACACATTGAAGTTATATTGCTGAATAGATACAGTATTCACCTTTTAGTGTAGATAATAAGTAAATGAAACTTCTTTTCTAATGAGAACAAGGTCCACTCTTCATTGTAGAAGGCAGGTATTATTTTTTAATGAATACTGCAATCTTTTCAGAGAATGCAACATGATTGTGATAATAAAACCGAAGGAGATGCTAGAGATTGTTTGGGGACATAAATTGGGGTTACACGCACTTTCGAAAGAAAAGGCAAGGAAGATAGAACTAAGGAGCTGATGTTAGAGTTTAGAAAGATATACATAAAAAAGGAAGCCAGTTAAACAGATAATTGGGAACCCTCATAGGATTATTGCATGCTACATTTAACTGTAGTTTAAGATTTTTCTTCTTAAATGTGCTCAATTGATCAACTTTTCTTGATATCCTAATGATATATGTTTTGATTTAGGATTTGATATGTATAGCTAATTGTATGATTATTACTGACCAGGTATCTAATAATAAGACACTGCTATATAATAACAGGATACTTAACTGGTTGTCTGGACTTGAAATCTGATAAGTACAAATTACAAGTTCATCTCTTAAGTTTCCTAAATAATGTCAACTATAAGTACTATATAATTCTCATGGTATATAATTATTCCATAGTTACATGGTATTTACCAATCAATTATTGAGTCATTTTATCTGCTCATTGTTGGTGTTTACAAAGTACATCCAACTGTGTTAAAACATGTATATTTTAATTAAGACACATAGAATAAATATTACCCTGTTCATTTATATTGATTTGGTGGTAAAATAGTACTATTGAAAATAGCTCTTTTCTTGATATGCTAGAATAACTTGTCATGTCCTTTCCCCTACTTTGTGCCTCATTGGCTATAAAGAGAAGAAATTCTTTTCAGTAAATATTAGAACCCTCTACAGATAGTAGAAAGTAGGCCAGGTAGTAGAAAGATGCTTATCATAATCCAAATCTGGCCTTAGATAGGCAAGCCTTCTGTTTCCAGTGTTGCTAATCCTCTAGGTAAAACAAAAAGAATAGTTTTCTTTTTCTTCACAAGTTTAAAAGTATGATTCTTTAAATAAATAAATGAAGAATTTAAATTAGCATTACCAGTTCTTGTGGGGGTCAACTTTGCAATATCACTTAGCATTATATTCTAGGACTTTAGAACAGACTTATTATTAAAACTTGCTTCAGTCCTACTTTGTCACCTGGGACATGTTATTCACATTCTTACTTAGCAACAATTTTTTTTTGCTAAAAATAGAGCGATAATGCCTAATTTTAAGGTTATAATGATTACTGAGCAAATAAGAGCCTTCCATGCTTTTGAGACCATACTTATTAGTTTCAAAGGGTAGGCAGAAACATTATATGGTAAAATAGTTTGATAGAGCAAACTACTTTCCACATAATGATTGAAACTTTATCTAGGTTCATGAATGCTCATATTTGGGTAGCAAGATGATTTTGGTTCAATATAGGATCATTACTACATTACACAGTTCATGTGTTTACTTTTGTGGGGATGTTGCAATGGTATTGGGTTGACATTAGAATTTAGTTAGTAGATAAATAGAAGCCATTCTTTGTTGCTGTGAATTTAATTTCATATGCTCGCCAGACATACTAAAATAGTTTTTTTTTAAATGGGAATGGGCATGTTGAGAACATTCTGCTTTGCTTGAAGGAATATTTATGTGGTCAGAAATTAAGTAATAAATGTATGCATGCAAGGTCATTACCTTGATATGACATTCATCTCTCTGACCCTATTTTCTATATTAATAAAAATTAAAACAAATCAAAATATCCTTAAACCTATCACAAAAATTAAAAGATGTAAAGAATTTTCTCTGGGATATTATTTCTTGAGTTTTAATCCTATTAGAAAACTGCTATCTGGTTTTGTCACTTTGGAAACTATTTAGAAAGCCATGGAGATATAATACAAAAGATAAAGCACTTTCCTTGCACACAACCTGATCCCTGATTTAATCCTCCACAATACTTAAGTCCTCTTCATTTCCAGGACTGATTTTTATGAATGAAACCAGCAGTGTGCCCTTTGTCCTTATCTCCACCCGCCCCCCAAACTACAAGTTCATTACAAGAAAGAAAGTGATGGATCATTTTTCAGTAGATTAAAGTAAAAAAAAATCGTGTCTTCTCTTCCTATTTAGCAAGGGAGGAGTTTATCTACAGATTGAAAGAGAATATCTTCTCTAAAATATTTTGTTTAGTACATTATTTTGTATTGTTCATTTATGAACATTTAGATAAGCAAAGGGACTCAGGTGATAACTCAAATAGTTTCACATTTATTTCCTTTAGATTGCATTCATATTCTTCTAAATTCGGGCTTATACACATAATGCAGTGAATCTAACAAATAAAAAAACAGTATTTAAACTAGCTTCTAGTATTTTAGTGAGTGTCAATTGTATTATTTCAACACTTGTTGGAACAAATTCACTAGTAATCTTAAGAACCCCAAATTGTATATAAATCCTGGTAGAGGGGATAAAATAGTAACTTTGGCTACCTCTTTAATAAATCATAAACATCAAATCTCACAAATTGTTTGTGATTTTTAATGAAGTTTTTATAACTCCCTTAAAAAATTCACTCAAGGTTTAGGATCCTTTACTGCTGAATAGTTTTTATTTTTGATTTTTATTTAGTTTTATAAGTGATATTCCATTTATTTGAGAGAGAGTCACACTTGGTGGTGTTCAGCGATTACTTTTGACTCTGCGCTCAGAAATCACTCCTGGAAGCTCAGGTTGCCATATAGGATGCTGGAAACCGAACCAGGTCAGCAGCATACAAGGCTGCTTTGCTATTTACTGTGCTATCTACTGTGCTATCTCTCTGGTCCCGTGACATCATTCTATATTGCTGAAAATTGAATTCATTTTCTTTAGTTTTACTAACATGAAAAGCTGCTCACCAAATTATTATAAACAGCTTCATGCAAATGTTACAGCATATAAACATGTATAAAATAAATATGAAAGCTATATATATAAAATGCAACTTTGAATTGTTCTAAAAATACTGACACAAGCATTTCCTACCCATAGAAAATTTATTAAAAATACTTATAAATAATTATCAATGTAATATAAATATTTGATAAAATATTTGCTAATTTCTAGAGTTCAAAATCAGCCTTTTAGAGTTTTTTTAAAAATAAAGTCTATCTTTACAAAAAACCTGATATTGTTTTTATTTATCAAAATGAATTTTTAGAGACTAAATCAAAAGTCTCCAAGAACAAATCAATGACTTTTGCCTTATCTCTAAAGAAGTATGTAAAAGAGATAACACAATGTTATGTGTAGACTCAACGTATATGTATATGGTTTTCAAATGAACTTTGTTAATTAAATTTGAACATGAGTATGTTTAATGACTCAGAAACTCACTTTCACAAACTAATGACAGCCATTACACTGATCAAGTTCAGAAAGAATGCTGACAAGATGATTAGAGTTTCTATATGGATGCTTGCTAAGCTTTTCCTTTTATCCACTCCATGATTCATCTATAAGACTAATGAAGCAAATATATTAATGTGAACAGAAAGATCTATTTTCTAATATAAAATCTCCTCAAAGAGCAATGTATTTACTTAATCAATGATCTTTCTTGCCTGTTTCAATACTCATGAAAAATTTAAGTATGAAAGAAGAGAGGTCAGGATTGCAAGTAATTAAAATATACTAATTATCAGAAGAGGGAAAGTTAATAAAGTATGCAAATAATTTGAATACTGTAGATTTTGATTTTTAATAGTTTTGAATGTCATGCTAAATATTTGCAAATTTGAGAGAGGTAAAATATTTGAGGCCAATAATAAGACTGCACATAATTGAAATTGCCCTCACACTTCAGTCATTTCATAAAATGTTTTTCTCTGTAATTTCCATCACAGTATTTATTCTTGTGTGAGATAATCTTCCTGTTATCTCTTATATTGTCAATTTTTTCCCTGCTTCTTGCTATCACCCAGTCTTCTCCAATTCTAAAATATCATCAGTCTGTTTTCTTTTTACTTTCTTTTTACTTTTTTTAAATTTAATTTCCAAACCTAATACAGTACCTCATCATACTGTAGGCTAATGAATAAGTATTTTCTTAATGAATAGAGTGTTGTATTGCTAAAAATCACATGTCCACAATTGTGAATATTACTGGATTGCAGTTGGTTTATCATTGAAAAAGGAATAATGATATTTTGATTTCCAATGCAGGAAACTAAACTAAAATTGAATCAAAAGTGGATTAGGTCCCTCACCCCTATCAAGAAGCCCAATATCTAAATTCCCAACACATGATGCCTCAAAGCAAGACTAACAAATTTATAAATTTTCAGGGAAGCAAACAATATTTGAACCACAAACACCACCCCAGTAAAACAGAGGAGACTTTCTACATTTCAAGCTTTTATGACCTGCATGTCATATAATCATCCTGGGGTAGTTGTCCTGATTCATATCGTATGATCCTTCTGGCCCTCATCTCTGGACATTAAAATAATAATGTCTTATTTTTCTTAAAACCCATAAATCAGTGAGATTATTCTGTTTCTCTCTCTCCTTCTGGCTTATTTCACTCAGCAAAAAAAGTTTACATGTACATTCATATATAAGAAAATTTCATGACTTCATCTCTCCTATCGTGGCATAATATTTCATTGTGTCTATGCATCCCAGTTTCCACACCTGTTGAAGGACATCTTGGTTGTTTCCAGAGTCTGGCTATTGTAAACAGCATTGCAATGAATATAGGTGTGAAAAGGGGATTTATGTATTCTATTTTTGTGTGCCTAGGGCATATCCATAAAAGTGGTATAGCTGGATCATAGGGGCGCTCAATTTCCAGTTTTTTTTTTTTTTGAGGAATCTCTGTATTGTTTTCCATGAAGGTTGGACTAGACATTCCCATCAGCAATGAATGAGAGTCCCTCTCTTCCCAAATCCCCAACAGCTCTGATTTTTCTTGTTTTTTGTTTGCTTGTTTGTTTGTTTTTGTGCTGTGTGATTCTACCAGTGGTCCTCAAACTATAGCCGCAGTCCACATATTGTATTTGTTCCCATTTTGTTTCTTCACATCAAAATAAGATGTATGCAGTGTGCATAGGTATTGTTCATAATTTTTGTTTTTACTATAGTCTGGCCCTCCAATGGTTTGAAGGACAATGAACTGGGCCCCTGATTAAAAAGTTTGAGGACCCCTGTATCTAGACTATTCTAATAATATCCTAGTATTATTCTAGTATATGCTATAATAGTAGCTATCAGAGTCATAGTGTTTCTAGCTATGTTTATGTATTTATCACTCTACATAAATTACATTTACTTAAACAATCAACCATACATATATGAAAATATAAAGATCTTTTAGATTAATGTTGAATCTATCTATTTAAATCAGAACTTTCATGAAAATATCAGTAAAACAGTTAAAAAAAAGAGGTTTTTTTTTTCATACTTAAGATAGTTGGTTCTGAACAAAGAAAGATACTTGTTTTTCTCTGATAACCTCTGTGAAACCTTAATTCAAAAAACACTGGACTATAGCAGCATTTCCCAAAGTGACCATTAAGGAGTTCTGAAATAACTCAGGGTGCAATACTGTTAGAAGAGTATTTCCAGGTTTCCAGGAGGGTGCTAAGTTATATGTTCTTTAAAAAGAGGCTGTAATTGAAATAAATTTATGAGTATCTGGACTAAAGGCTCTCTCATTAAAATGGCCACTGGACTAATGTTTTTAGAATCTGTTACTTAATTTTGGATCAAAAATCCCACCGTTTTAATCTATATTCAGAATATTAAAAACGCCATTTGCAAAACAGTCCATTTGGACTTAGATGTCTTTTTTTCCAGAAGCATTTTTGACAGTAACAGAAAGTAAAAAAAAATGCTGGATATTTTTATTACATAACATACATAAGTTTTGTAAAATAGTATTCCTAAAGTATCACTGCGAAGCCTCATTATAGTGACATTATATATTTTCATATAAAAGAAGTATGTTCTTGGGGCCAGAGAGATAGCACAGCAGTAGGGCATTTGCCTTGCATGCCACCTATCCAGATCTGATGGTGGTTTGAATTCCGGCATCCCATATTGTACCCCGTGCCTGCCAGGAGTCATTTCTGAACATAGAGTCAGGAGTAACCCCTGAGCACTTCCAGGTGGGACGAAAAACCAAAAACCAAAACCATAAAAAGAAGTATGTTCTTTCAAACATTGTTTTAGAAACCCTACCTACAGCTAGCTAAATAAATAATTACCAGTAGATAACAAATATCTGCTAAAAAAGTGAAGTATTAATACATTATTGCAATATTATATAAATTTTAAATATTTCATTAGGAAAATGGCTTTATTTATTTATTTATTTATTTATATTTTGGACATACACCTAGTGGTGGTGTTCAGAGCTTACACCCAGTGGCGCTCTGAAGCTCTATCTTCAGGAATCACTCTTACTAGACTCAGGGCCTATGTGGGATTGGGTATCAAACCTGGATCATACATGTGCAAGGCAAATACCATACCTACTATTCTATTGCTCTGGCTCCAAAAAAGGGATTTTAATTTGAAGATATGGAAGGTAGTAAAGAGAAGTAACTTTTGATGATCAAAGCTTCTAAGCAATTGTTTCTGATTTAGTTGTGTCATATATTCTGCTAAAACTCACAAGAATCTAAAACTCATTATTTTAGCAAAAAAAAAAACTATTAGACTAGTAAATTACTTAGCTTAAATTCAGCAAATACTGGTACAGAGAATTATCAATGCTAGGTCTTTCTGATTCCAAATTCACTATACTTTGTATAACATATGACATACTCAATAGTGAATATAAGTGTGTCCATAAAAACATCACATGAAAGTGATGACTTAGCATTGTTGTCTATGAGGCATGATTTGCCTTTTGCTTTTCCTGTTAACTGTTACATGTGGCTTGGATAACATTAAGTCAAAACTATATCATCATATTATAATGCAAATAGCAAGTTTTCCCTTGCTTCAACTTATTTGTAATCTTGCCTAAAATAGTGATCATCTGGATCACATATTTAAATCATTTTCTTATTTTCAAAGCTATAGTAGCTGAAATTAATGTAGCCAAGTTCTGCATGCTAGAAATTCTACTGCACTAATTATAATCAGCATATCTAATTTCTTGCTGGTTTGATTATTATTGATTAAACAGTGTAAAGCAATCAATTTTCCCTAACAATGTCATTTGCTTTTTTTTTTTACTCATCCTATTATTTTACTAAAATAAAATTTAATTGAATTTTGTACATATCAAAGGTATTACACTATTTATCTTCAAGGAATTGTTCAATTACATGAGCTACAGGATTATAAGATTATAAGAAATAAAAAGAATAAATATTGATAAAATAGTTCATTTTCTTAAGTTTTGTTATTAGTTAAAGGTATGACTGTGTAATATATATAATAGCTGCTGATTATTTTCCTGGTACATTGCTAAGTTACATATTTTACCCTGTTAAATTTTATTTAAGATGGTAGCTAATATTGTCTACACAGATGAAGAGCACCATGTTTAGTCTTTGTTAATGCTTATGGAATCAGGAAGAGCATGTTGTTCCATTGCCCTCTTCTTAACAGGCACATTCTGTATAAGAAAACTTACTTCTAAATCTATTGAGTCCTTTTGGCAAAGAAGGATTCTCTTCTAAAAGCAACCCTAGTTTGTCAAACCACCAGTCTCAGGTGTCATTTCTGTTATTTGAGCTTCTTTTAAAACATTCAAGATGTAGTAAAGCTCTCAAGTGATTTTTGGACAGGATAAACAGAAAATTTTAAAAATTCTAGAGATTTATCTAGATTGACCAATCTAGATTGGTCTAAATTGATCTAGGTTTATTTTTCTCAATCTTCTACCTTAGATTTTTTTTTCACTTTTTATAAACCTTATCATCATAGAACCCGGGAAACTTAATTAGATAAAAATATGTGGCAATTAAATGAAGGTTTCTTTAGGAGAAATTAAGTTCTTTTGGATTAAGAAATGCTTTGAGAATCTAATTAAGATCATGGATTCTCTTTTCACATAATACACAAAACATAGTTTTCAGAATTTCAACTTTATTCGGATTTGGGAGCACTTAAGAAGCATTTTCTAATGTACATGCAAGAAAGAGTTTTAAGCAGGGTATTTTATAATATGCTTCTTCTATATGATTTTAACAAAAAAGCAATTTTCTGCTATCTCAAACCACAATTGTAAGTTAAGAAAGAGTTATTTTGTTTCTGACAGTTTTATGCCTAGGAATTTAATATGCGTGATTTTATATCCTGGCAATGTGATATGTGCCATGAAACACTCGTCTCAACTTTTATTTTGTTGGTCAAAGGATGAATAGTCAGTTTCTCTTAGCAAAAATAAAAAGAATTGTGAATTATTTATAATGACTTCCATTTCATTTTTATAGCATTTCTGACTGCAAATGAATTTCAGCGGGAGATACAGGAAGTTTGTAAAGTAACTTCTATTTTTTTCCACCATAAAAATAGAAACACCTTTACAACTTCTGTATTTCAGAAAACAAAATTTATAAGCAGCTCTTACCTCATCGGAACCTGATCCAAAAATCAGCAAGTCAAAGGGAATTGCTGCAACCATGTCAATCAGGAACCAGCCTTTGAAGTAGTGTATTGCTATTTTGGCTGGATCACTTACCACTTCTTCATTCTGATTTACATATGTTGTTCTGAAGTTTATTAGAATATCTATGATAAACATAATATCCACAATTAAGTCTACTACATTCAGAGGGCTGCAAGAATAGCCACACTCTCTTCTTTTCTGTTCTTCTCTGTCATTGAGAAGAAAGGCTGCAGAGTAGGGGGTGAAGATAGCAGTGTAGATAACCAACAGCAGAATAAGCCAATCCCAGACTGCCTTGAAAGGACTGTAGTGCAATATTGTAAACTTGTTGATGCGTGGCGTCTGCAATTTATATTCAGGTAGAACATCTGCTCCTAAAGAGAGAACCTGATTAATAGAAAAGGAAACCATAAGTATAAAAAAATAACACTAGTTTACATTCATACCAATAAACCTTGTGTATATTTGACCCCAGAAAACTTCATCGGTATTTCTTAATAAATATGGTTTTCACTGAAAATTAATGAATATTTTAACTGAAATAATTAAGGAATCATCACTAATTCTCTTGGAACATACTACTATTCTAATTACTATTCTGAAATAAAATTAAATGATTTTTATTTATTAATGAAGTGTTCGGGTGAGGGTTGGGCCACATCTGGCTATGTTCAAGGCTAACTCCTGACTCTTCTCAGGGTTAATCCTGGTAGCAGTGCCCAGGGGACCATATGCAGTGCCATACATGGTCCAGGGACAGTCCTGTGCAAGGCCAGAACCTTAACAACTATGTCTTAACAGTCCCCAAATATCTGACTCTTAAAAGAAAAATCATTAAATCAGTTTTTATATATGAGAAATTCAGTTTTCAAATTCAAGAAAGAATAATTAATAGGGGCTATGGTCATATTTGACTTTCATGTATTTAATTTATAATTAAATCTTGATAAATTAAATCCACCTTATTCAAATCTTTAATTAAAATTTTCTCTCCAGTAATCTGTTTTTAGCTGAGAATTAAAAACTCATGGAATTAAAATAAACACAGTGAAATATTTTCTGAAAGACCGAGAAATATTTTGTATTCTGGAACAGATATACTTTCTTTTTTTTTTAAATAAAATTTTTATTTTTAAATATGTTGGGTTACATAACGTTGGCAATCATATTTTAGGTACAAATTAACATAAAATCAGGGGAACTCCCATCACCAAAAAGTCCTCAGTCCACCTCAGATATACTTTCATTAGAACTCCTTTATTACATTTTGAGAAATATAAAGGCAGAGTTGTGCAGGGAGATGTTCAGGGCATTGATCTTGAAATGTTTCAAGATTCTTAGTCGTTAAGGGATATCAAACATGAAGATTTATTCTATTTAATCAAAGCATTGTGTAGTTTCCAATAGTTTATCACTTAATTTAATTTTTATCTATTTATTTTTGGGCCATACACAGCTCTGTTCAATGATTATTCCTTGCTTTGCACTTCTGAATCACTCTTGATGGGGGCTTAGAGTGCTAGAGATTCAACCCAAATAGACCGTGTGCAAGGCGAGTGCAAGGTGAGTGCCTTACCCACTGTACTCTCTCTCCAGATCCTCACTTTACCTTCTAAATACTTTATTTATCTGTAAAATAATACCTAAACTTGATGACACTACAAATGAGGAATGTTTCCTGTTTGTGATTTTAATCAAGTTTTAAGAAGAAAACTCATAAAGGTTGTCTAGATATTCAAGAATTGTAATTAGCTTTCAAATACAATTTTAAGTTTGAAAAATCTTAATGACTTTACAAATCACACACAGACATTTTTTTGAAGAAGAATATCATCATATCTTTAAAATATAAAATTAAAAATATCTCACCAAAGTTCTATGTTTTCATGGACTTGTTTCATAGAGATTGTACCAAGTAAATTTTCCGAGATTAGATTTTTCTCAACCAAGTTAATATGTATAATTTTGCAATGTGGGTCTCAGGCAATTTTCATTTGGTTACTTGGCACCTACCTCATTCGAAATTTTATTCACTTAGCATTTTGGTATATTATAGCAATAAATATTCAGGAATATTTTCATTTTAAATTTATACTTAATATCATTTTCATTTTAGTCACAATTTTTATTAAAATAACTCGAGAAGTAAAATTACAACCCTAATTTTAGTGACTTTTTGTTTTGTTTTGTTTTTGTTTTGGGACCACACCCAGTAATGCTCAGGGGTTACTGTTGGCTTTGCACTCAGAGATTGCTCCTGGCTCAGAGTATTATATGGGATGCCTGGGGATCAAACCAAGGTCCATCTTAGATCAGCCATGTGCAAGGTAAATGCCCTATCTCTGTGCTATTGCTCCGGACCCTAATTTTAGTGACTTTTATAAAAAAATTATTTTACTTTATTTTAGTGACTTTTATGCTTTTATTATTTGTATATTTTGGTGGGTGTTTTGAGACCACACCAAAAAGTTTTCAGTGCTTCCTTATTCTGGGCTTTGTGCTCAGGGATCATACCTGGTAGCCTCTAGAGGAAATACTTTGTAAATGGGGTGAACCTGAGTGGGCTGTGTATAAGGCAAGCACCTTATTCACTGTACTATCTATCTGGACCATGACTTTTTTTTTTGGGCCACACCCGGTGATGCTCAGGGGTTACTCCTGGCTATGCGCTCAGAAGTCACTCCTGGCTTGGGGGACCATATGGGAAACCGGGGGATCGAACCGTGGTCCGTCCTAGGCTAGCACAGGCAAGGCACACACCATACTTCCAGCGCCACCGCCCGACCCCAGGACCATGACTTTTAAATATAACAGAAAAGTTCAATTATAGGCCGTTGAAAAAGCAGTTTCTAGATAACAGCTAAACCAATTTGTATTTATAAATTATGTTATTCATTATACTTTGAATATTAAGTAGGTTTGATATAATAATCTAAACACAACTTTTTGAAAAATGTATGTTATCAAAAGAGTATATATAAATATTTCAAAGTTTATATTTTTTTAATGTAATCTAATCAAGTTTGCCCCAGCAAGATTACTCAGGTGGGTTTAAATGTTGTTTCTTTTTTTATTTTGGTTCTTTTGGGGGGGCCACACTCAGCAGATCTCAAGGGTTACTCCTGGCTCTGCACTCAGAAATCACTTCCAGGCTCACGGACAATACTGGGGGATTGAACCCGCATCCATCCTGGATAAACCATGTGCAAGGCAAACGCTCTACCACTGTGCTACCACTCTTGCCCCTAAATGTTTTTCTTAATAATCATATAATACACACACATATATAGCCATCTTGTTTTTTTTTTATGTTTGGGTTCTGGCAGTATTAAAGACCTTACTCCTGGCCCTATCCTCAGGTACTAGGAGCATCATATGTTGTATCTGGAATCTAATTATACTTTCGCTCTGTTACTCATGGCCATATTGGAGACAGGTTAACAAAAAAATCGACAATTACTATTTTACTGCCTTATAAAAATTGTCTTTCTCTTAACCATAAAGTCAATAAATAGGATATTTACCAAAGAAATGGTAAAAGATTTGGTGTTTGGCTCAATAATAATCCAGAGTGAGAATGAATAGGGATTGTGTTCAAAGCCTCATCTCTCCTCCTCAACCACAATAGAGTGCAGAAGATTACTACACTATTATGACAATATTAATGAGTGAGAGAAGAAGAATGCCTGTCTAGAATACAGGCAAGGGGTGGAGAAGGAGGGAGATAGGGGCATTGGTGGGGGAAATGTTACACTGGTGAAGGGAGATGTTCTTTTTATGACTAAAACCCATCTTCAATCATGTATGTAATCATGGTGCTTAAATAAAAATTTTAGGGCTCGGAGAGATAAACACAGTGGCGTTTGCCTTGCAAGCAGCCAATCCAGGACCAAAGGTGGTTGGTTCGAATCCCATATGTCCCATATGGGACATATGTCCCATATGGTCCCCCGTGCCTGCTAGGAGTTATTTCTGAGCTAGAGCCAGGAGTAACCCCTGAGCACTGCCGGGTGTGGCCCAAAAACCAAAATAAATAAATAAAAAAAAAATAAATAAAAATTTTAAAAAAGGAAAGGCTAAGCTAAATATTCTTTCTTTTTCTTTTTGTTGTTGAGCTACATCTGGTGATATTCCTGGTTTACATTCAGGAATCATTCCTGGTAGTGCCAGGAATTAAATCCTAATGTTACTAACTGTTTTTTTTTTTTTTTTTTGGTTTTTGGGCCACACCCGGTGACGCTCAGGGGTTACTCCTGGCTATTCGCTCAGAAGTTGCTCCTGGCAGGCACGGGGGACCATATGGGGAACCAGGGGATCAAACCGAGGTCCGTCCTAGGTTAGCACAGGCACCTTACCTCCAGCGCCACCGCCCGACCCCGACTAACTGTAACATATATAATGTTTAAGGTTATTTTTGCAAATACATGTGTTATCTAATAATTTATAATTCATTTATAATAATTGATCTATATTAATAAATGAAAGACTTCAACTTCTTATTAATAATTAGTGATATGAGTTACTAAATTAAGTGTAGATTCCGTTTTCTTACTGAAATTTGAGTTCAGTATTTCAACATGATGATTTCTATTTTTATTTAAATTATTATGATTTTATTTCCATTTCATTTATAATTTCCATCTGACTTTATCACTGATGATCATATGTAAATCAAAATTAATGCAAAAGCACTTTGGAACAATTTTCTTAAGAATAAAACATAAGTGGTTAAATACATGAATACATTTATAAAGTGTCACTGATTGATAAAATAGTGCTATTATATTAAGAGAGTTATTTTCTCCCACACATTGAATAATAATATACTTGGAAAGATACAAAATGATTAATTGAACTACTATAAGTACTTCCGTTAAAGAGAGAAAAGAAAACAGGAGGGAGACCTCACTATATAAATAAGGGGAACTCCCTGTTTCTACAGAAAGACATTTCTTTTTTCTCTTTCTTCAAACCCTCAATTAAATATAGTTTAATTCAGCCTAAAATATGGTTTTCTTTAACAGAATACAATTTTTCTTCATGTTAGCACATTTCTATTTGTTTAACCTCTAGCAGTTCGTGTTATATAAAACCAAAATCTTTATACAAAATAGCACTATTTATTCAATGAATATCTACTGTGAAAATTTTGTGAGAACACCAGGATTAATAACTACTCTTCTCTTTTGAAAAGTGCAATAGGGAACGATTAAGTCTTCCAAAAGATTATACAGTACTTTTGGCAGCTGTTAAACGCCATGCTGAGGTGTCGGTAAAGAGTGCTCATCTGTTCTTTTTTTCTTTACTCTGGGCTTGCAGTTAACTAATAAGCCGAGTTGTATTTGCTTTTCCTTTGTGCAAATTTTTAAAAAACTAGTCATTATGAAATTACAAAATTATTTGTGATTGGGTTCAGGCATAGAATGTTTCTGCATGAATCCCTTCCTCACTGTCCACTTCCCTCCTCAGTTGGCCCCCTCTCACACAAAATTTCCTCTCACTGACCAGTCCGCTAAGCTATATTTTACTTATCAGGAAGAAAACAATAGATAGTATGGTGATAATACCCAGAGACAACAGAGATCCAGAGAGGTTCAAGGTAGGAAACTCTTCACAAAGTGGGTAGTGTGGCTAGAGAAGGGTCTAGTAGTAATGATCAGTTGAAACTGATCATTATGGAAAAGAACTCAGTGCTGAAAGGGGAGAAAATGGCATGCAAGGCACTCCTCCATTAACAACAGTACAAATCACAGCATCAAAAAGGAGAGGGAGAGGAGGGCTCAAGGGAAGGAGGGAGGGAGGGAGCGAGGGAGGGAGAGAGGGAGAAGGATAAAGAGAGATGGAGAAGGAAGAGAGAGACAGACAGAGAGGAAGAAGGGGAGAGAGAAAAAGAGAATGAGAGAGAGAGAGAGAGAGAGAGAGAGAAGCAAATTGTCCTAGAGACAGGTGGATATAGGGGAGATGAGACAAAAGTGGGGGAAAGGGTGCTCTGGTGAAAGGTGATGTACATTCTATGACTGAAAGCCAATAATAAGCAATTATTATTGGATTATTAATAATTAATTATTAAGTACCACAGTACTTAAATAATGAATTTAATTAAAAAAGAATAGTATCAGAATGAAACAGATAGATTATATAGCTTTATTCCCCACTCTTTAAAGATATGGTTTGAGAAATAAAGTAAGACAAATAATTTTCTTTGCAACAGCCCATTTATGACATTGCAGATATATAAATTAATGATGTAAAAATTCATCAAATTTCTCAATATAAGGTTTTTTATATTCATTTATTATTATTATTGAACAAAATAGTTTTACAATGGGGTTTTACACTCTTTAATACTTTTCTAAGACTTAAAGTAGTCACTTAGACTTTTAGTCATTGTGCGATTTAAGATGATATGATTTTGTAAAAATCAGTCATCTTGGTTGAGCAAAATGTTAAGTATAATATTTATGCATGTATATACTATATCTATATACTAATATGAAAAGTATCTACCTTTAAAGGATGTGACTCAGAATAGAAGATAAATGGATTGGGTAATAATTTAGGCTCAGTATCTATAAATACATCGAAAATATGGATATTAAATTTTTTCCAGGTCATAAATCTTCCATACTATTGTCCATAGGACAGTGACATTTGATTTTGTCACTTCTCTGCTAGTGTTTCTTGTGATTGGA
Organism: Crocidura indochinensis; assembly: GCA_004027635.1. Taxonomy (NCBI): domain Eukaryota; kingdom Metazoa; phylum Chordata; class Mammalia; order Eulipotyphla; family Soricidae; genus Crocidura; species Crocidura indochinensis. Next base: position 18,690 of record PVKC010002283.1, read on the forward strand.
GTAACTAAGGTGTCACTTTAATGCTGATATCAATTGCTTTCTGGCCTAATCTTTGTTTCCTTGCCTCCTTTTTCCTCTTTTATTTTTTCTCCTGAAAACTGTACTCATGAATATTTCTCTCCATTTCCTCTGTCTTTGTCTTAAAACTGACCTAATTTAGGAAAAAAATTATGAAATGGAATACTTAGCACACTAAGTTATAAGTAAGTTTTCGACAAATGTTTTTCAAAATTATAGATGACTGAATCTTACAGATGAGAAAGAGTAATATAGGGTTTGACCCAAAATATTAGGGGGTAGATGTGCTTGGTGAAAACAGAAGAATCTCTTAGCAGACAGAAGATCTTATCTAGAGCCCCAATGGTGCTAGAGCTCAAGATTCTATCTTGCAGATGAACAGAATGAAGTTCTGTAGAATCTCATTGGGATTCATGTGCCAAGGGAGGAGTGCATTAGGAATAACAAAATGTGTAATTGAGAAACAAAGGTATAATCTGTATTCCTGAGACTGTATATTATACAAAAACTGTACATAGTAAGTACTCCCAAATCATTGTCAAATCAAAAAGTTTGTACTTTGAAAAAAGAAAGGTGGGGGTGGTGGTGGCGCTGGAGGTAAGGTGCCTGCCTTGCCTATGCTAGCCTAGGACATATGGTTCCCCGTGCCTGCCAGGAGCGTCTTCTGAGTGAATAGCCAGGAATAACCCCTGAGCATCACCAGGTGTGGCCCAAAAAAACAAAAAATAAATAAATAAATAAAAATTAAAAAGGAAGGTAGGGGCTGGAGAGGTGGCGCTAGAGGTAAGGTGTCTGCCTTGCCATGGAAGGACAGAAGTTCGATCCCCTGGCATCCCATATGGTTCCCCCAAGTCAAGGGCAATTTCTGAGCGCTTAGCCAGGAGTAACCCCTGAGCATCAAATGGGTGTGGCCCCGAAAAACAAAAAAAAAAAAAAAAAAGAAAAAAAGGAGGGTGAAGTGGAAAGAAGTGATGATGGCAAGGTTGATAATTTTGTAAAGAATTACAATAAATACAGATGTTATTGACTTAGAGTAGGTGGCTCTGCCTTCTGGTAGAATTATTGCATTAATCTGTCTTCCTAGCCAAGATTATTATAGCGCTTAATCTGTAATAAGGGGCAATGAAACTTTCATATAAAACTTATTGGCTAAGCCTACAAGAAACAATTTGTTTGTTTGTTTGTTTGTTTTTGGACCACACCTGGTGACACCCAGGGATCATCCCTGGCGATGCACTCAGAAATAGCTCCTGGCTTGGGAGACCATATAGGATGCTTGGGAACTGAACTGAGGTCAGTCCTGGGTCAGTTGCGTGTAAGGCAAATACACTACAGCTGAGCTGTTGCTCCAGCCCCACAATTTGTTTGTTTGTTTGTTTTTGCTACTTTCTCCACTTTCTTCAACTGCACAAAACCAGACACTTCCCAGACTTTAATTTCTTAAATTTTATGAAATGGTAAATATTACTGTTTAGGAATTCTAGCTTGACAATTTATCAAAAAAATAAAAATCACTGACTTGGACAGGGATGTCCCATCCTTGAAATTATTTGAGCGAGAAATATAGTATTAGGCTAAGTCATAATGATATGAGGCTGATAGAAATTTCAATAGTTATGTGTAATTAAATTATTCTCTGACTTGGATCTTTGCTGTGACAGGATTTCAAACATCAAAAGAGAACTCAAGTTTATCTCATCCTTCTAATTGCTCCCTTGAGAGCAAAATGTTTGATAAATTTATATAACTGTTAACAATAACATACCGTGTGTAAAAGACCAACAATGCCACAAATAATTCAAGCATAATTGCATTAACCTTCTACCCATCAGTTTGTTGCCTTTTTTCAAGGGTGAACTGTTCAAGGATAAAAAAGCACTAAAAATAGATTTTCATGCTCACTTTGTTCAGAGAGCATCTCCCCAGCCCCCTTTCTTTTCAGAATCACTGACATTAAATCAAAGGAAATTTGTAAGAGGAGGTTTTAGAGAATTATATAGTTTCTCTAATACATTCTTGGTGTGAAATGTAAGACTGATTTCACTGTTTCTGTTGCTATTAATGCTGCCTGGAAAAGGTGCTGGGTTATCCTTCCCCGTGTCTAATTGACTTTGGATTAGCTCTTTATTTTCCTTAATGGTGGATGGAGTGACACTGTGATTTAAGGAATTGTATCTGTTAAACTCATCTATGTGATTATTCAAGATAACACTGAAATATTTTAGGTTAGTAAAGTGGTAGAACACTTTCTAGAAAAAACAATGACTCAGAGGAAAGAGAAGTAAACAATCCTGTGTACAATCACATCAGAAAGATGCAATAATGAGCAGTGGGTTTAACAAAATAGAACAAAATTGAAAACTTTAAGATCTTAAAATAAATAAAAGAGGCAGCCCACTTGTCTGTTACTAGGTTGGGTGGTGCTGTCCCAGCCTCACACTCCCATGCCCAGAACTTAATCTACATGCACTTCCTGCTCTGGTTAAAATCTTTTAGACCAGCCTTCTAGTATGCTTAACATGGTAGCCCCACCCTCCTCTTTGTGCCTTTTTTCTATCTTGCACCCATGGATTTCTCCAACCCAAGCCAGATTCTGGGATAGAAGCCAGCACAAGAACCCTAAGCTGCACTTGCTGGGACAAATCCTCCTGGTTCCCTTGTCCTGCAAATCACCCAGGGCTCTGTAAATGCCATTTAGAACCCACACATTGGTCTACCCTCAGGTAAGACCAGTATGCTTACTAGATAGAGCCTGGCCTCCTTCTCAGCATTCAACTCTGAACTCTGAATCCTGGAGTCCCCAGACCAGTGACTCTGCTTGTCTCTCTAATCCTCAGTTGCTCTCACTTTACACATTCTTTCTAATAAAACTAATAGATAATGCATATATGTTCCTAGAGCACTACCGGGTGTAATCCCTGACCAGATCATAGATTAAACCTTGAGTAAAGCTGGGCATGGCCTTTTCAAAAAAGTTAAAATAAATAAAATACATAAAGTAGTGGCAATGTATCCATGTCCAGACCTCAGAAAAATAACCTTGCTAAAATTTCCATACTACTAAAACAATTTGAGCATCAAATACATGACCCCTATCAAAATCCCAATAATTCTTTAAAAAAATAAAATAAAGATTATATAATTTTTGTGGAACCAAAAAGACCAAAAAGCAATACTGAGTATAAACAAAAATAGCTTTCTGTTAATGTTATGTATCTAAGGTACATAAAAGAAAAAAATTCAACCATCCAATCTCATCAATAAAAGGGGGAGATGATAAGAAATTTCCTCAAGAATACAAATGGCCATTGGCACATAAAATAGCTCCATATTATTAAACAAAATAAAGTGCCATAACACCTCATAAGTGAGAGACTTTAAACATATGAAGAACAAGAACAAGTGCTGGAAAGATGTGGGAGAAAGGAATTCTCATTTACTGCTGGTAGAAGTATAATCTAGTTCAAACTTTTTGGAAACAATATGGATATTTTTGAAAGAACTAGAAATGATCTCCCCCATATGGACCAGCAACACCAATCTGGCCAATAAACTCTAGGGACTCAAAAACAATGCAGAAAAGGCATCTGTGCTTTTATATTCATTGTAACACTATTTACAATAGGGAGAATCTGAAAACGATACACATCCAAGAAAAGATGAGTGGTAAAGAAACTGTGGTACACCTGTATTATGGAATACTACACAGTTGTTTGAAAAATGAAGTCATGAAATTTGGATTGAATGGAGAGTAACATGATGAGTGAAATAAAGATGGAGAGGAATGGGATGGAAAGGGATAGAAAGAATGATCACACTCATTTGTGGGTATATGTGTGTATATATATAGTGGGGATATATATTACATATATATTTTGATATTACATATATATTTTGATAGCTAGTAATAATACCCAAAACAATAGAGATGAAGGCCAGGAGGAATGGTCCATGTTAGAAATTTTGCCACAAAGAACTGGGGAGTTCAATTAGGGCAGAGAAAGGACCATTATGATAATGATAGTTGGAAGTAATTACTCTGGACAAGAATTGGGTGCTGAAAAAAGTTAAAGTGATCTGAATAATACCTAATACACAATGCATAATAGTAATAATTTTGCAAACTACGGTGTTTAAAGAAAATAAAGAAAAAGTGATAAAAAGCGAATAAAAAATTTCTGCCATAGAGGCAAGCAGGAGGAAGGTAGGAGGACAAATAAGGACATCAGTGGTAAGAAATGTGCACTAGTGAAAGGTGTTGGGGATTGTATGACTAAAATTGAATCATGGACAGATTTCTAACTTTATCTTATAGTGATTCAATTAAAATTTACTAAAAAAAGAAAAATGTAAGTGTTCATTTAGTTTGTTATGCAATATAGCAATATTAATAAAACTAGGAAAGCATAAAAATATCACACCAAACTATAAAATGAAATTTAGAGCCCAGAAATATATTAAAATATAATATTAACTTACAACAAACATGCCAGTCAAACAACAGGAAAAATGTATCTTCTGAATATTGATAAACATGGAAAGACTGATACAAAAGAAAAGATAAATGAAAAGAAACTATCCTATGTTTTAATGCTAGCTACAAAATTTACATCAGAATAGGAAGTAGACTTGGATAAAATACCTGAAACCATAAAATGCATAGAATAAAATAAAGTAATATATTCAGGGATGCTTGGGGGACTTGGCTCTAGCAACAAAAGAAAGAAAAGAAAATTGGATTATATCAAAGTAGAGAGCTTCTCTAAAATCAATAAAATCACCATAAAAATTAAAAAGCCGATTGGGAGTATATTTTTCTCATTAAATATCAACCGAGGTATCTGAAATGAATAAATATAGATATGTAATATCCAGAGATTCCATTACTAGATATTCATTTGTTTTTGTTTTCTTTTACATGAAGATGGTATCACAGTCACTGACGAATCATTATTTTATGTGAGACATCTCATAAATTTGTTTTAAAGATATAAAATAAGTAAATCAAAAAGATAAATCATCCTTGTGTTTATGTTAGTGTTATTAATAAATCTAAGGCAGGAAAACATCTAAATTCCATCCCAACATTGCTATGGTGAATATAGGCAAGGGATATCACTTAAGTATTAAAAACATTTAATTCTTGCTATTTTGAAGAAGCTTGGTGTAATTGTGCAAAGCAAATTAAGAAAGTGAAAGACAATTAAGATATAGTTTCTCTTATACTGTAATATAAATAACTAAACCAAACAAGATAATAAATTACAAGCAAGTACTGTATTTTCTGGCATATAAGACAACCCTTCAACCCATAAAAACCTTCCTAAAAGTCGGGAGTCATTTTATATGCCAGTATACATCATGTGGAAACTTGTTCCAGCTTCAGGGACGAGTGATCCGCCCCCCTCCTACTTTTAAGAGGTAACTTACTTTTAAGACTTTTAGGAAGATTTTAATACGCCAGGATTATCCCCCAGGAAACACTAATTCCTAGAGTGTATTGTATAATAATTACCAGAAAGGGAAAGTAGAAGGAATGGGAGTAACTAAGGGTTCAATCTAATCACTAAAACTTTTGGTGCACGTGATGAGACATATACCTGTATAGAGGTGTAAAGCTGTACTCTAACATTTATAGAGAACTATAAACAAATTATAAGCTAATGCCATTAAAATTTTAAATCTCTGAATCCAATATTAAACTATTATAAAATTCAATTATTTTAACAGCTCCTTGTATTAAGCAAAATTTTATTTGTTTATGTGGTGCTGGGAAATCATATGCAAGAGTTCACACTTCAGGGCCTCCCACATGCAAGGCAAGTAAATGCTCTACTACTGAACCATATACCAGCCAAGTAGCATATTTTATCTCCATTTTTATAGATGAGGAAACTGAGAGGACTAAATAATTATCCTGACTTTAGATGCTTATTATTTAAGACTTAATGGGTAACATACCATTTAACTGGTACATCTATAATATGAATTGACATATATGTCTCAGAAAGATATACTCAAGGGGCTGGGCGGTGGCGCTGGATGTAAGGTGCCAGTGCTAACCTAGGACGGACCTCAGTTTGATCCCCCGGTTCCCCATATGGTCCCCCGTGCCTGCCAGGAGCGACTTCTGAGCGAATAGCCAGGAGTAACCCCTGAGCGTCACCGGGTATGGCCCAAAAACCAAAAAATAAAAGATATACTCAAGTCATAACTCCCACTACTTGTGTATGTGCCTTCATTTGGTAATTGCAGATGAAGTTCAGTTAACATGAGGTCATGCTATGTACATACAGACTCTAAACTTACTCGTACTCATTACACATGGCTGATGGAAATAAAACTCTTCAGCTACTCTGATACTTAGGAATCAGTTCAGAAAACTGATTCTCAGGAACTGATAAGAACAGCAAATTCTCACAGACAACTGTACACTAAGACAAAGATGCATCACATAAATCTCTTTAGATATTCTCTCAGGATAATTACCTGTTGTGCAGATATCACACATATTTAAATGTCAGAGTTCTTAGTTGAACCATAAATAATAGTGTCAGTTATAATTATTGATTGAACTTTGTTCTCTAGTATGTCTCTTTTCAAAAACAATTGTGAAGGTAGAAATGCCAAAAATGGAAGTCAGTCCTCTGTATATATGATGGTAAGAAACATTATTTACTTTGTTAATAAACAACTCAATTATGTTATATTGACACATAAGAACTGTGTAAAGTGGTTATCAACTATTCTTTTTTAAATCTCAAACATTTTGAAGGAGCACAGTAATTGATATTTCCTTGTAAAAACACTTGTTATAGAACTAGAGAATATTTGGTTGGTCTTGTTGGAAAATCTTTCATTAAGAGGGTGAACTTTTGAGGGAAAATCAAAGATAAATTTTAAAAATATCTTTAGAAATTGAATTTTTCAATTTCATAAGGAATAAAATTATAATTATTTAAAAACAGTTCAGTTAAGTATAAAATTACTGTTTTAAAACATTAATATACTTTCCAAGAATCCTTTAGAAATAATATATATCACAGAAATAATGCTTATAGATAATCTTTCAATTTTTCAATTGTTATCTTTTCTCACATAGATTGTTTATACTAAATTAATATAACTTTACTGGGACCTGGGAGATAGCATGGAGGTAAGGCGTTTGCCTTTCATGCACAAGGTCATCAGTTCGAATCCCGGTGCCCCATATGGTCCCCCGTGCCCGCCAGGAGCAATTTCTGAGCATCCTTTTAAAGTGTGCTACAAGGGGTTACATGGATTTGCCTTCCATCACGAAGGATGGTAGTTCAAATCCAGCATCCCATATCCTCCCAGCCCGCCAGGAGCAATTTCTGAGCATGGAGCCAGGAGTAACCCCTGAGCACTGCCGGGTGTGACCCAAAAACCAAAAAAAAAAAAAAAAAAAAAGTATCTAATATAACTTTACTGTATTTATGTCACATATAAGGTCAAAGATTAATATCAGCTTATAGGAAGATATCTTAAATATCCTGATGAGAATTCAAGAATTATAAGGAAATGATAATCTATGTGTATATTTGTGAACAAGCAGAAAATTATCTACCACAGATATTATCTTGGAAGACATGAGTAGACTTTTTTAACTCACTGAAATTTTTTGAAAAATGAATAGAGATGTTCATTTCTCAGGCAATATGTGCTCATGCCCTTGATCAGACAAGGTTATCTATAATAACCCAGGGTTATAGATAACAACAAGTTTCTAAAATTCTTGACTTCAGGATGGATTTCTATCGGTTACTGAATTCTTTAGGAAAAGAAAATCACAATATAATCATCAAATGAGAGTGAGAGATGGTGCAAAGGAATAAGAACAGATAATATTTAGCTTGAAGAAGTATCAAATACTGGAAGAGGCATGAATAAGAAATGTGCTTAAAGTAACAGTAAAATCTATGCGGAATCTTGATTGAAGATGCACCAGTGAGCTATTTCTCCATTACTGACAGAGATTTTCTAAGTATTTACAAGGTAAATGACCTGGAATTTTTCATGCCTGCACTTTGCTTTTAAATAAGTTAGCCTCAAGGGTAGTTTTTCATTCCTGGTAAAATTCTAATTGAGAAATGTCTTCCTGTCAAGAACTGACTAGATTTAGTTTCTAAGTAACATAGCAAGTGTTACATACTTATCAAATGGTAGCTGAAGAGTTTTATTTGAATCAGGCATGTATAATGATTAAGAGCCAGTTAAGAGTCTGTAAATCTATGTTCAGTTACTGATTTTTACCTCTGCCCCTCCTTCCTTTCTTTCAAAAGGAAAAGGTAAATAGAAGTAAAACTTCAGAAAGCAAAAATTATAAACGAGGTCATAGAAATTTTGGTAGATTCTAATCTGTTTGGTGGTCCTAATCCTATTTTCTGTTTGTTTGCAATTCAAGGTATACCATGTCAGCACTGCCCACATAGTAAATAATTACCAAATATTTTTTCACTGGATGGCTAACCTGTGACACAGTGATCAAAAATAATAAGTAGATGTTTTGCTAATCTTTATTGTGGTAGTGCTCCCTGGATATTTTATTTGATACTTCTTTTTGTACTGTTGGGGTGTTTCATTTTATTTTTCCCCTTAGTCTCTCAAACTGAGGATGAGAGCTTCTAGAAGGACTCTGCCCATTGTCAGCATATTTGATTTTTACCCCATTTTATTACTTTTCTCTTCTTCAAACAAAACTACATAACTTGAACTATCTAGTCCCACCTCCCAATTAGAGGGGGAAATAATGGAGGTACCAAGATCAAACAGGTATAAGATCATGAAGTAGTAAGCTAGACACAGAGGGGACCAAGCATTCTAGCAGGCCCGGGGGTGAGAGTGGAGGATATGGGAGTCAGGATGGGAATGGAGATGGAGGAAGGACAATTCAGTGATGGGAAGTCCCCTGATTCAATGTTAATATGTACCTAAAATATTACTATGAACGATATGTAAGTCATTATGGTTAAAATAAAAATTTTATTTAAAAATAAGTAGAAAGTTGATTTTGTGATAAATTATTTTCTGTTGTTTTAGACTCAATAGATCTTACTAAAAATGACTTTCTAGAATTCAGAATTAGATCCCTATAAATATATTAGCAACTTTATTAATAATAACATCTAAATATTCTACGTTTTAATAACAAAAATAAAGAGAACAATAAAGTAAAAATGCATTCAAACAATAAACTTGAAGAATAAAAGAATGATTGAAGCTATTGTATTTTAATCATCATATTTGCATCAACAGGTGTAGTTCTTTCTAGTGGCATCTAGACCTGGTGTGCCCCACCAGCATGGCATCCAGAATTTAAGTAAGTAACTGTAGACATCCTCTGCTGGGTTGAGTTTTGCCAACAGTGGCCCTGTTGAGGCCCTTATATAAATAAGTTATACTGGTTTTCATGGAATTACGTTCTTTTTTATTTTTAATTACATTCTTTTTTTGGGGGGGCACACCCTGCAGCGCTCAGGGGTTACTCCTGGCTCTATGCTCAGAAATTGCTCCTGGCAGGTTCAGGGGACCATATGAGATGCCAGGATTCGAACCAATGACCTTCTACATGAAAGGCAAACGCCTTACCTCCACGCTATCTCTCCAGCCCTTGAATTACATTCTTAACAGACTATCTCAGATTTATGCAGGGAAACTTTGAGTAGTTCATTCAGAAACATTGGCATTATTTATTTATTTATATATTTATGTGGTTTGAGAGCCATTCCCAGCAGTACTCAGGGGTTACTCCTGACTCTGTGCTAAGAAATCTCTCCTGGAAGGCACGGGGGACTATATGAAATGCCAGGGAATGAACCTGGGTCTGTCACATGTTGGCAAAGTGTAAGGTAAACACTCTACCACTGTGCTATCACTCCGATCCCAACTTTTGAACTTTTAAATACCTTTAAAGAGATCAGTATATGAATCATCTGAAACAAATGGAATAAATATGGCATTCCTGCTTATTTGACATAGAAGCAAAATTCTACACTAAAGATTTATTAAGTCCGTATTTACATTAAATGGCAGATAAATTCCTAGGAAGTACTTTCTATTGATTTTAAATGGCCTAAAATTTCATTCTAGATGATAGTGTATATTTTACATCTCATTAGAATTTTTTACCTTGACATTTTTGTACAAAAATACTAATCATTTGGAGTCTATCTTGTGTCTCCTAGGGGGAGGCATGAATATAATGATGCTGTCTGAAACAAAAAATGTTATGCAATGACACAGAACAAATGAAAATCAAGTCAACTGATGCCTCCTGATGATACGAATCACATCTCTCTAACCTGTCTGATAAATGTGTAATATTATGATTATGTCCATATTTCAATCTCCTTGATTTATTTATTCTTGCAGCCTCTGATTCTTATTAATAGAAAAAAATCCACCAGGTTTTGCAAATAAGTTTATAGTTGGCATTTGCTCTCTTATTAGAATAGTAAAAAAAAAGGTATTATTTCATTTCTTTGAGAATTTTATTAATTTTATTTGATAGACATGAACAATGTTCTTTAACGTTTCATAAATAACTCCATCTTACTAATTTCACTCTTTGTTACATTTTTTAAAGTCTATATATCATTGGTAAAATTGTCAAAGGACTTGACACTACATCAGCGTCTATAATGAAACTTGCATTTCATAGTCTGTTAATTTCCAAAAGAAAGGAGAGGGGCCAGAGAGATAGCACAGCGGCATTTGCCTTGCAAGCAGCCGATCCAGGACCTAAGGTGTTGGTTCAAATCCCGGTGTCCCATATGGTCCCCCATGCCTGCCAGGAGCTGTTTCTGAGCAGACAGCCAGGAGTAACCCCTGAGCACCGCTGGATGTGGCCCAAAAACAAACAAACAAAAAGAAAAAAAGAAAAAGAAAGGAGAGCATATAATAGGGATGCCAAGGTTTTATTTAATCATTTGTGAGGAAGAAAAGCAACTTTATACACAATCATGATTTTCTAAAAGTATGTTAAAAATCAGGAGTGACAAACTTTCTGAATATAAAGCATTAGTTTAAATGAGTAAATACTGCATATGTGAACATTTATCACTTTGATTTCTATCATTTTTTTAATGTGGATAGTACAAGCTTGATCAACATCAAGATGTTTGTTAGACTAAGTTTGGAAAAAGTATCATGTCAATTGGCTCAATTATCAAATATGTGGACTGAATTTAGTAAAGCAGAGAATCTTTTCAAGTCCTCACAGACTCTGAAACTGTATTAATTGTCACTTATGCAATTAAACAGTCAGGCATAATTACTGCATTGGTAACTTTGAGTTTCAACTCTATCACTAGGGGGAAAATGCCAATATCTGAATGAAAAATTTTAAATTTAATAATGCCTCCTTTATACTAAGATATTTGCTGTAGTAGTGTAGATAATTAAATACTAAGATTTATGCCAAAGTATATTTTGCATTTAATTCAGTTGTTGTCCTCCAGCGCTGAGCTGAGATTGGTCACTATTGTTTACTAAGGTTACTCAAAGTTTTTTGACTACCAGTAGAATTTCATGGAGCTCAGTGGTTACTTCCTGCTTTGTGCTCAGAAATTACTCCTGGCAGGTACAGGGGACCATATGGAATTCCAAAGATAGAACTCAAGCTGGCCATGTGCAAGGCAAACACCCTACCTGCTGTGCTTATGCTCTGGTATTTACCAGTAGATTTTGAGACAATTTAATTCAGCTTTAATATAAACAAGTCATTGTTGGAACGAGGAAAGGTGATTCTTAACATGTAAATGTCAAATAAATTAATAGTGTATGATTTTACTTTATTTATTCTTTTTGGTTTTGGTTTTGGAGTCACACCCATTGGTGTGTGACTATCACTGTGCTATCACTCCAGCTCAATAGTAATATGGTTTTAAAGAAAGGTAATAACTGAAAATAAATTATTGGGATTTTATATAAACCTTTGCTTATATGTTCTTGAGAGAAAATGGTAGATTTTACATTTACTGGTATGCCACTTCTAGATAATTATGTTTCACTTCAAATCTGTTGAATTTAGCATTAATTCTACTTATTACCTAAAACAATGGGGAGTTTCATTCTGGAACTTTGCATAATATTAAGTTAAGGTCATCTTTAAGGAAATTTAGTCAGAAGGTGTTACCATGTCACAGAGAATCTGGAAATGGATTCTTTCATCAAGACTGAAAAATCAATATGTCAATTAAATTCTGAATGTAATCCATTATATTTGATTGACTGGTGAACTAGCACAAATATGTGTAAAACCCATAAATACTGTCAACTGATTAGGTGTTTTGATGCTTGCTCAGATGCCTCTGGCCCTTTCTATCTTAAAGGAGTCACTTGATCATGGAAGGTTCAGCAGAAATTCTATTTCGTATGTTTAGGTATGATCTTGGCAAATGTTTTATTTGCATATTGAAAAACCCTGATATCTGACTCCAATATTTTCAAGGTTCCAAATAAATAAAATGTCTATATCAATTTGAAGCATCAAAATTACTAAAACCAAAATAAAAATAAAAATCCCAAATCTAATTTCATTAATTTGTATTGAGGAATTAAAATTTAACAAGTAAACAACTAAAACATGTACATTGTCTAGTTTTCTACTTGCTACCCAAATTTTGCAAAATTTCAAAATATTTGGATGAAAGAATTTAATTTGCCAGTCATATTTATTTAATTGGACAAACTATACTTGAATATAAAAATTTAAAAAGGAATATATACATAATGTTAAATATGTTATGGTTTAATTTTAAAGAAAAGTAAAGTTTTATACAATCACAGAAGACAACAAATATGAGAAAAAATATTTTACACAATATCTTAAACTTCAAGATACATGGAATGGACAATGCCCTTTTTGTGACCTGCTACAGGAGTGCTCTCAGATATTTGTCAAGAGTGAACTGAGAATGAATGGACAAATTAATAATTTTTACAAAATGTGACAAAGACCAGATAACAAAAATCCATCAACTGATGTGAGGTCATCTAGGGATGTTTGACAAGAGAGTTATTTTAGTAAGCCTTGTTGTAGTAGGATTTTTTTTTTTTAGTTAGAAATAAAAAGCTTTCAAGAGTTTAGATACATATTCACCAGATCTGCTTATGGGACAAAGGCTATAGTCCTTGTGCATTTTTATGTACTAGGGATACAGAAAATATTTTATGTATTTTGGTATTTTATGTATTAGGGATATGTATTAGGAATATGAATTTTTTGAAAGGTTAATTTTGCTTTCTGGGTTGAGTTGAGGTTCAGAACTGCGAATTTCATGAGGCACTAAGTAAATCCAAAGTATTTGATTTTCTTTGTATATGGTATTCTGTTCTTAGATTCATGATTTGTTTATTATAATTTTATTAATATATTTATTTAAATACAAAGATTACAAACATGATTGTAGTTGGGTGTCATAAAAAGAACACCCCCACTTCACCAGTGCAACATTCCCATCACCAATGCCCCCATTCTCCCAAATCATACCCACCTCGCCTGTATTAAAGTAAGGCATTCCACTTCCCTTACTCACTTACATTGTTATGATAGTTTTTACCATAGTTATTTCTCTAACTGCACTCACCACTGTTTGTGGTGAGCTTCGTATCTTGAGCTGGTCCGTCTGGCCCCTCACCATGGGAATTATAAAAATAATGTCTTTTATTAAAAAACCCATTGATGAGTGACACTATTCTGTGCCTATCTCTCTACCTTTGACTTATTTCACTCAGAATATTATATTCCATATACATCCATGTATAGGAAAATTTTATGACTTCATGTATCCTGATGGCTGCATAATATTCCATTGTCTATGGACCACAGTTTCTTTAGCCATTCATCTGCTGAAGGGCATCTTGGTTGTTTCCAGAGTCTGGTTATTGTAAATATTGCTGCAATGAATATAGGTGTGTGGAAGGAATTTTTGTGTTGCGTTTTTGAGTTCCAAGGTTATATCCCTAGGATATGGTGTAGCTCCATTTCTAGGTTTTTTTTGAGGGATATCCATATTGTTTTCCATAATCAATATACTAGACGGTATTCCCACCACCAGTGAATGAGAGTTCCTTTCTTTCCCATCCCTGCCAGCACTGATCTTGTTCTTTGTGATGTGTGCCAGTCTCTGTGGTGTGAGATACTATGTCATTGTTGTTTTGATTTGCATCTCCCTGATGATTACTGGTGTGGAATATTTTTCATGTGCCTTTTGACCATTTGTATTTCTTCTTTGTGAAATTGTTCATTTCTTCTCCTCATTTTTTAATGGGGCTAGAAGTTTTTTTTCCTTAAGTTCTTTCTGTCAGTACCTTGTATATTTTTGATATCAGTCCCATGTCTGATGGATATTGGGTGATTAGTTTCTCCCATTCTGTGGATAGCTTTTGTATCCTAGGAACTATTTTCTTTTAGGTGCAGAAGCTTCTCAGCTTAACATATTTCCATTTGTTTATCTCTGTTTCCACTTGTATGAAGAGTGCTATTTCTGCCTTGAGGATGCCTTTAATCTCAATGTCATAGAATGTTTTAGCTATGTGTTGTTTAATATACCTTATGGTTTTGGGTCTGATATCTAGGTCCTTAACATTTTGCATTTGACCTTTGTGCAGGGTGTTAGATGGAGATCTGAGGTCTTTTTTTTCCAAACAGCTGATCAGTTTTCTCAATATCACTTGTTGAAGAGGCGTTCCTTGCTCCATTTTGCATTTATTGCCCCTTTATGAAAGATTAATTGATTATATATCTGGGATACATTAATTCTCTGAATACTGTAGTCTATTCCACTAATCTGAGGGTCTGTCTTTATTACAATACTATGCTGTTTTAATGACTATCACTTTGTATGATTTTTGTCTCCTGGTATTCAATAGCATTCTTTTCCCTTGAGTATAGGTTGAACATATGACTTTCCTCTAAAGAAAAGAGAACAGTCATAAAATGACTATAGTGTCATTCTTTTGTTTGTTTTAGGACCATACCTAATGGCTTGGGGAACCTAAATGGGTACCAGGGATAGAACTGCAAGGCAAATACTCTACCTGCTGTAGGAGGCAGTATTAGGAAAGAATCCTCTAACATAAAACACTAGCATTGGAACTGAGCTTAGGAACAGTAGGGAAAGATCTAGGTAAGTATCTTTCGCCTTAAGGTACAGCTATGGTTATCTATTTCAAGTAGTCCATGAAAGACTCTGAGTCAGTATCATACAGCTAAACTTCTCAATCCTGGTCATTGACTTCATGATATAACAAAACAAAACATTTAAAAATGTTTTAGTCACAAGTATTTGGAGTGGTAGGTTTCCTTAAAAACAGATATTTCAAAACTTTTACTTAAGTATAATTCATGCCACTTTTATCATTTATATTTTTAGAGATATTTGGATATATATGTATGGTAAAGTGACAGTACGAAATGTCATATGTATACAGATCACTGTGTAAAAGGACTATTACAGGAAGTTATCACTACTTCCAAATTACAGTAAAGCCCTGAAATAAACTACCTACCTTTTCACAAAATAGAATTTTGGAACTCTTTTTGGAATTTTGGAATTAATTAATTAATTAATTTTGGAATTAGCTGCTTAATGTTAGTAGATCTGATAGTGAACTCTCAAGAGGACTAGCATGGCATGAGACTAGAAAACAACACCTGTATTAACAACCTCCACGCAGATTCCCCTCACTCTGAATATATAGCCAGCTCTTCCCACATTCAAGTATGTGGAAGAAATCATAGGTCATACAGTCTAGGTTTTTTTTTTCTGTAATATATGCAG
The DNA here is from genome assembly GCA_004027635.1 of Crocidura indochinensis. NCBI lineage: Eukaryota > Metazoa > Chordata > Mammalia > Eulipotyphla > Soricidae > Crocidura > Crocidura indochinensis. Next base: position 34,514 of record PVKC010002283.1, read on the forward strand.
GAAACTAAGAAAATGACTCTGAAGCAAATGCTTTTGACAAAGATGAGATTGTTATGCAATCTTTTTTATAAAATTTCATGACTATATAGGATATTTATAACCTTAAATATTTGCCTACCATTATGCATTTTCCTTTAAAGAGTTAAAAAAAAAAGAGAGCAAATTTAAAATGGAGTCGTTGAAGACCCCCACCCACCTGCAATGTGTAATTTCTCAGTCTCATGAGTCATGTGTTGTGTGCATACAGTTGGCTTAGATGAGTTGGCACCCTCAAAACTGCAGCAGCTGCACTAAACAATTACCAGGCTCTGGCTGAGAAAATTTCCCATGGGGGACAAAGAGCCAGCTGGGCATTGCTGGTGCTTGTCTGGTGGACATTTGTTAGTTTGTATGAACACTGAAATTCCCAGGGCAGCAATCAATGGGAGAGATAATTCTGCTTAGAATACATTAACCCAGAAAACTGCAACTGGAGGGACCCTTTTTGTGGGGACACTTTGCCTTTAGCAATGCAAGTTGGCAAGACATGTGAACATTTAAAACCTGGATGGAGCTCCTGAAGTTTGGCATCTTATTAAAGGATCCTAGAGCTCACTACTACAATTCAATCTAATAGTTTTTGGCTTTCTCAGTTTGACCTGCTGTAAAACTTCTTAGAGTCCCTGGTCAAAATCACACTGACGTTTCTATACGCAGAACAAAGTTTTAATGTTAATCTTACAAGACATAGTCATTATATCAGACTATCAAAATATTAATATTTCCCAAATTACTGTCAGATAAGAATACCTCAGAGTACCTTGATAGATTCAGCAATTCAGAAAAACTCATTATCTTGGAGCTATCATTTACCTTGTTATGAAGATAGATGCTAAAATGAGGTGTTTTTTTTTTTAGAGCAGATTTTATAGCTTTATTGTAATATATGGTTAAAATTGGGGTATGAATCAAGCTAATGAAGAAATTTCTTACCTGTTCATTTTTAAATGATTTCCATTTTGTTAAACTATATATCATTTTCTCTCTCACTTTAAGATTATAGATTCATTAGTACTTACTATTAAGACATATAAAAACAACTCTAGTACAACTAATCTTGAGATAATTGGTGAAACAGAGGTTAGCTCTATAGCATTTATAGTAACTGATAATGGCAGCAAATGTCATGTATAATTTCCCTTTAAATTGAAGAAATAATACCTTTCAGAGAATATTTGCAAATTTAATTTCAAAACCTAAAATCCTTTTGATAATCTTAGTAGAAGTATATTACAAGTAGTCATATGTGACTAAGGACCACGTTTGTAATGGAAACTTTTTTTGGAGATTAAAAGTGTGAATAAAAATTCAGAGGTAGATCATGCACTTAGCCAAACAAGTTAAAAGCTAGGGAGTTTAGTTACATGAGAATGCTACCAAAAACTGTTAAAAGAGTAGAAAAAAAGAGTGTGAAATCTTACTTCAGAATTGATAACTATTAAAAGCAGTTTTAACAGCTATACTATTAAAGATCATTCCTGACATTCTAAAATTTTTATTTTTACCAGGATATATCCTGCATTTGAACCTTTTCTTTTCTACCTCGGGCTTAATATTGATTAGGTGTCTAATTATCTGCTAGAACTACTAGTATTTAGAGCCCAATATGCCTTTAGGGAGTAAAGGAGTGGGAAAAGGGTTCTAGAAATATGAAGTTGACCTTGGTTGATATGCAGCCAATTTGGCATCAGTCTCCTGAACACCATCAGGTGAGATTCTTGAACATAACAGCCAGAATAAGCTCTAACTAAGCATAGTCAAATATGTCTCCTGCTTTAGGAGTAAACAAAAGTAAACACATGCATGAATAAAGGATTAGGGGGACATAAGAGGAAAGGAGTGACCCAGGGAGTTGAGGCAGTTCCACTGTCTTAATCATTTGTTATGTTTTCTGGTGGAGAGGTTGCGGGGCCCTACCTGGGGAAATTCAGAGCTGCTTATAGTGTTGAAATGGTCACATGGTGTCAGAAACCAACTGGGCTTTCAGCATGCAAAGTACACATAACAGTCTACTGAGTTATCTCTTCAGAGCATTAACTGACCTAATATGTCAATTCTTATATCTTTTCCATCTTTATTCTTCCTGACAAATAGATTTTAAGAAAGGAGACAATAAGGTCTTCCCCCATTAGAAATGATTGCTCTCTCAATTTTTTCCCAGCAGAAAAGCCGCCCTTTATAAAAATGTTAATTTTGTCTTCACAGGGGATACTGATGTTCTTATATGGCGAAAATAATAGCATGATATAAAATATTATTATTAAGTCACAAAATACATTATTTGAATGCTTCATTACATTCTGACTCTTAATACTACTGAATGAAATACTTCTCAGCTCTTCAAAAAGTCAAATACCATATTATAATTTAGAGGTGGGTTAGTAGAATTATGAAACTACTCTAACTCCTGGAACTTGTTTACTTTCCTTACTCTGCGATCTGTCTGTTCATCCATCCATCAATTCACACAGAAGCTATTTCACATTTGGATTACAGAAGATGGAAGTGAACTAATAGATATTGCTACAAGCATTTATGACCTCTAGTTTTTTCCCCTTGTTTTTGGCCCACAGAGGTGCTCAGGATTTACTCCTGATTCTGTGCTCAGGGATCATTCATCAGATTTCTTGGAGTACCATATGTGGTGCCAGTGATACAATGTAGGTTGATAATATGCAAGACAAGTGCCTTATCTTCTCTACTATTTCTCACACCCTTATAAATATAGTTTGAAATAGTTACTTATCATTAGCATATCAAGTGTAGTTTCTTTTTTTTTTTAGTTTGATTTTGGGAAGTGTTCAGACCTTACTCTTGGCTCAGTGGTAAGGGATCATTCTAGGTGAAGTTCTGGGAAACTTATGTAATGTCAGAGATTGACTTCTGAGTCAGTGGTATGTAAGGCAAATGCCCAGCCCTCTGTATTATCTCTTCAGCCTCTATTCTGTAACTCTAAAGTAATATTTGGAGATATTTTGATAGTTTTTTATTTTTTTAGGGTGAGTATTCATTTTACTCATTTTGAAAAATTTCCCCTTCACCTTATTTCAATCTAATTCAAAGAATTCACATAAATTTTTGAACAAAATCCTCTCAACTCTTTCAAATACAAATATTTTTAATCTCAATTAATTTTCATTTTAGTGACTTATTTTATATTATAATTGTCAACAATCCAGATCTGTATGAGATTACACAATTATGATTCATTGCAGTGTCTGGAATTAATTTATTTAATATTTTTAGCTGTTTTTTTTCCCTCAGGTAGGCACTTGGCATTTTAAGCTCTTGACCTACTTCAGAGTCTTTTTTTTAATGCTCTGGAATGTGGTTTATTTTATAGACCAGGTTAAATTCTAGAATAGGTCATTCATCATTGTAGCTCCCTGGGCTTTCCTGGTGCTTTTAGAAGAAAACAAAAGTGATACAAATAAAACATGTGGAGAATTTTTCTTTTAAAAGCTTTAGATCTGTTCACAGAAATCACATGGGAGGGGAAAGAGGTACTGCACTCTAAATTTAGGGAAGTGAGGATGACTCAATAACTGGAAAATGTTAACTTTCTCTAATAAGAATGGAGAAGAGAGGATCTAAAATACTTTTTTTTATATTATATAAATGATGATTCAATTTCTAAAATTCCTAAATATATTGATAAGTTGAATCTGAATTATATATATTTTTTGCTTTTTCTTTCTTATATTTGCATTTGTTATTTTATTTACTTATTTTTCTTTATATTAGTAATTTTTAATTTGTCCAAAGTGAATTACAAATCATTCGCAGTAGTATTTCAGGCACATAGTGACATTGAATCAGGGGCATTCCCACCACCAAAGTTGTCCTCCCTACACCCCTGTTCCCAGCATTTCATCCCATATCTCCCTCCTTTGCCCCCCTCCCCCCCAGTCTGCTAGTATAAGTGGTCCCTTATGTGTCTAGCCTGTTGTAGATTGGGTATCGATTCTGTTGTAGTTGGCTTTGGATTTGATGTTCAAGTCTGATCATTTTTTATTTCTACTCAATGTTCATACTACTGTTCGGTCTTGGTACATATCTTTTAAAACATATGCCAAACTAGACATTTTGAACACTTTTTATGTTACAAGACTATCAAAACTTGGGTTTTCAGATTTGTATGTTCTTATAAATGATATATTCTATATAAAATATATTTATTTAACAATGAAAGAAAATAATTAGTGCCAAAGTACAATCTAAAATTCATTTGAAAACACAATTAGTTTTCACAATTTATTTGTGAATCAAGCAATAATATTTCCCCTTAATCAGTTTTTATAGATTACATATACAATCTATAAGTAAACTCAAAGGATAAACAATAAGTCAAGGAAAATTTCTCTGAGGAAACTCAGAAATCCCATGATAATTTGGCATGGAGGAAAATACTTAAGGTCATAACATTAACTGATATGACACAAAGAATAAGTTCTCCTTTTTCATTGGATTTTTCTTCTAATTATGTAATGCCACTTGCAAACATATTCTGCCCTGTTCAGATAACTCTAACAGTATACAATATAATATAGTATAATATTGTAGCTCTAAAGTTTGTTTCTAATTATATCATGTCACAAATAATCTTCTTACCCAGATCATCCATGATGCCATTATTGTGTAATATTTGTGCTTTCAATACTATAAGAGCTTGAATTTCCAGTGAAATGGAAAGATTATGACCTTTATATATTCTTATGGATTACAAGGAAGATTATTTATTTGCTAATAAGGGTATCTCTGACACAGATATTCAGTGATTTATTCAGGATCAAGGAATCAGGCTGAAAACATATTACTGGAGGAAAGAGAGACAGAAAAACAGTCTGTGGATGTGTGTGATTATTATTATTACTTATATGGTAGTAAGATATATTATGGAGTATTGACTAGGATATACTTCAATAAAACATGTTTACCAAAATAGGGGATGCAATGGTGAAACCTGGTAGAATCCCTACTAATGCCTTTTATTTTTTAATCTTTTTAAATATCTTTATTTAAGCACCACAATTACAAACATGTTTCTAGTTGTGTTTTAGTTATAAACAAAAACATCCCCCTTTACCATTGCAACTTTCTCACCACCAGTGTACCCCAACTCCCTCATCTACACAAATACCTTTATTTGTTTTGTTTTTTTGTTTTGGGGTCAAACCCCACAGCGCTCAGGGGTTACTCCTGGCTCTATGCTCAGAAATCGCTCCTGGTAGGCCCGGGGGACCATATGGGATACTGGGATTCAAACCGATGACCTTCTGCATGAAAGGCAAATGCCTTACCTCCATGCTACCACTCCGGCCCCACAAATACCTTTAAAAGGTCTTATTAATTTTCAACTTTTTATCTTTCTTAGAATAAAAGTAAATAAAGACTAATCCTCAAGATAGAGGAATAAAATTTATTTTAATTTCTACTTTATGCAATAGATTTTTTTGAAAGTATTTCAAAAGTTATTTTATATTCTATATATTCTGATCTTCTATAAATAATATTTTCTTAAAAAGATTACATCTTCTCTAGGGCTTAAACATTCCAAAATACTACACAGGGAAGAAAAATCTCCAGTGAAAGTCAGGTATTTGGCTAACTACAATGGAGTTCTGATTAGTTCTGTTTACCAATATATAGGATTTACTAAAATATTTCCATTTTTAATGTTATCTAAAATTAATGTTTCCTAATTTACTAATTGTTACTTTGCAAACTATTCTATAGTTATCATAGGAAAATTATTACGACAATAAATTTATTGTAAATCACCACTAATGAACATTTTTCAAGACTAGAGGTTTGTTTTTCTGAATCCTTGATCTCCAAACCTGAAAAAATAAGGAAATGATGTGGGCAGAAAAGTGGGTTAGTCCTTAAGAACTGTCAGGTTGTAGCTTTTAGAAAGTTGCAAATTAAATGAGAGTGACTGCTTCCTAAAAAATCTTTTATTTTCTCCAGACTTTCTAAACTGCCCTCCTGCTTATCTCCATCAAGAAATGATTCATTTGGGTTAATGAGTTTATTTTTCAAGATGCAAATATATCCCAGTGTGAACACAATTCCCAATTTTTCCTGCAGCTTTGTATATAAAATACTCTGATCAAATTATCAGCATTTAGAAAACATGGGGTTTTATTACTATGGAGAGAACTAAAGGAGTTTATTTTTAAATAGACTAAAATTTTGTATTTTACTTTAGAGCATTTGGACAATCTAATAGGAGAGAATTATGGAATGAAATAAACATGGAAAAATAGTCTATTGTTTGTATAAACAAGGTATTTGGACCAAAAATGTGGATTCTCTTTAAAAATGAAAGCCTCTCGTATTTTCCTCAATCCCATTAGATTTTAACATCATTGCCACTTCCAAGTACTATGAACTGTGAACCTGGGTTTAGGCTTGCATGGTTTAAGTACTATAGTTCCTATAGGACACTCATTGAAGTTAGCCAGGTCATATATCTGTGTGTGATATTAAATACATGGTAAGAATCTGATAACAATCCAAGCTTATATCAGGCTGCAAGAAATTCTAACAATAAAATCTCACTCATTGAGGAATAGATGATTAAAAAAAAAAAACAACAAAATTCAAGTTTAGTAAATGGGTAAAGGCAATGCCAAAGATCAGAAAAACTAATTAGTTTATTTTCTCTTCTTATTTTATTGATAATGTGACTAATTTTTAATTCTCTTTTAGTATTAAGCTTTGTGCCTTAATAAGTTATCCCCTTATTTGATATTGTATCTAAATTTGTTTTTCTATTCAAGAGGTACCTTTCAACCAAGAGATGAATGAGAAGTAATATAAGGATATTGGTGAGGAATCTTGGTGATGATATACATTAAAATCACAAACACGGGCCTGGAGAGATAGCACAGTGGCGTTTGCCTTGCAAGCAGCCGATCTGGGACCAAAGGTTCGAATCCCGGTGTCCCATATGGTCCCCCATGCCAGCCAGGAGCTATTTCTGAGCAGACAGCCAGGAGTAACCCCTGAGCACCGCCGGGTGTGCCCCCAAAACCAAAAAAACCAAAACCAAAAACAAAAACAAAATCACAAAAAAATCACAAACACACAGACATCAACCTAACAGATACTATAATAATTAAAATATACATATTTAAATAAATTAATATCTTATATATAAAATAATGGAATACTACATAGATTGTAAATAAGAATAAATCTTGCCTTTTGCTTACAAGATAGATGAAGTTGAAGGATAGTTCTGCTAGATGAAATAAATCCAAACAAAACAAATACCAAATGATGTCATGTATGAAAAGTATGTAAAGAAACAAAGCAAGATAATTTTAAGAAAAACAAACTTTTACTTTATTATAGAATTCAGTATAAAACCAATATCTGTGATTGTCAGATATTGGTATATTTGTGGTAGTCATGGTGTGATAATATTATATTCCAAAGTCATATAAATATTGATAATCTTTTTTGGGGGGCATATCCGGTGATGATCAAGGGTTACTCCTGGCTATGCACTCAGAAATCACTCCTGACTTGAGGGACCATATGGGATACCAGGGATCCAACCAAGGTCAGCAAGGTCAGTCCTGGTTCAGCCACATGCAATGCAAATGCCCTACTGCTGTGCTATTACCTCAGCCCTAAACATTGATAATCTTATAAACCAGTGATGATATTTGTTAAAATGAATTACTAATGTCTGTGTGTCCTTTGGTTTTTACTGACAATATTTTTTTTTGGTTTTTTTTTTGTTTGTTTTGTTTGTTTTTTGTTTTTGGGCCACACCCAGTGATGCTCAGGGGTTACTCTGGCTATGCGCTCAGAAGTCGCCCCTGGCCTGGGGGACCATATGGGGCACGGGGGATCGAACCAAGGTCCGTCCAAAGCTAGCGCGGTAAGGCAGGTACCTAACCTGCAGCGCCATGGCCCGGCCCCTACTGACAATATCTTTAGTTGAAAAACATTTCTACTTTCCTCCTTCCATTATTTTCTCTTCTCTCACTTCCATGTAGGCAAGGCCTTTGAGTCTTAACAGGGAGGTTATATATCTTACTGTTCAGGGATAACCTCTCATTCCACAAAATATTTTTAATTATTTATTTTGTGCTTTTTGGGCCACCCCTGTTATGATCAGGGGTTACTCCTGGCTATGCACGCAGAAATCTCTCCTAGTTCATGGGACCATATGGGATGCCCAGGATAAAACCCAGGTATCCCTTGGCCAGTTTCGTGCAAGACAAATGCCCTTCCACTGTGCTATTGCTCAGTCCTCAACACAAAATATCCTTGATTACACTTTAATCTAAGTTCTGCCTTTTTTTTTTAAATTTTATTTTTGTTTTGTTTGTTTGTTTTGGGTAAACATAGTAATGTTTAGGTTTACTCCTAGCTCTACACTCTGATCACTCCTGGTGATTGTGCTCAGGTGCCAAACCCAGGTTGGTTGCAAGTAAAACAAACACCCTACCCACCATACTATTTCTCTGGCCTTTTATTTAATATAATTTAATTTTTGTTTATTTGTTTGTTTGATTTTGTGGTATGTGTGGAGACGGGGTTGGGGTGGGTGATTTGGCTTTACGTTCTGTTTTTGCCCTCTGAACTGAAAAAATAGGGCCATGTTTTTCACATTTTCTTTTACCTTTTTTTGTTTTGTTTTGTTTTTGTTTTTGTTTTTGGGCCACACCCAGCGGTGCTCAGGGGTACTCCTGGCTGTCTGCTCAGAAATAGCTCCTGGCAGGCACAGAGGACCATATGGGACACCGGGATTCGAACCAACCACATTTGGTCCTGGATTGGCTGCTTGCAAGGCAAACACCGCTGTGCTATCTCTCCAGGCCCTCCTTTACCATTCTTTACTTTTCCTTTTATCTAACTAAACCAAAAGAATGTTTTATCTACAAACTTCAGTCTATTTTTTGATGTTTCCTTAAATACAAACCGAATTTCAAATACCAATGTAACCAGACTTTCTGTTTACTGTTTTAGTAAGTTCTCCAAACATATCTAGAAAATAGAAAAAATATCTAGAAAATAAATACATTTTACCTTGGAAACTAAACATCAGCTAGTGACCACAACAAGGAAATATTATTCTTATTTAGGTCCTAATTAATGATCTGGGATAAACAAAGATGTGAACTCATAGATTGAGAGTAGTGACAATATTGAGTGATGGGAACAGAAATTTTATTCCTAATTCTATTTTGAGTAATTTCCATTTGTAAACTAAAATGTCTCATTTTGATCATGCAATTCAGGCTAGTCTTCTCCAAGGTGCTCTACCCAGGAAAATATCTCCTCCCCAACTACTTTCATGTTTCTTATTTTATTGGCCTGGCATTAATAAAAGATTTACAAAGGTCAAATATGGGCATATCTCAAGTGCTTAGCCAAAAAAGTTCTAGTCAGAAGTTAAAATGTGTTGTGAGTGCCAAGAAAGTACTATATATAATGACATTATACTCAGCCTAATTATTATCCATGAAACACTGTGGCTACTTCTTTGTAGCACACTTTTTTTTTTTTTTAATTTTTGGGTCACACTTGACAGTGCTCAGGGATTACTCCTGGCTCTACTCTCAGAAATTGCTCCTGGCAGGCTGGGAGGATATGGGATGCTGGATTTGAACTACCATCCTTTGTGATGGAAGGCAAATCCATGTAACCCCTTGTAGCACACTTTAAAAGGATGTTATTATTTGTTTATGAGTTGTAAAGGGGAAAGAAGCTGACAATACATCATAAATCTGCATATTTATAATATGAGATATAAAGCAACATGAAAACAAATTGTTCAGTTGTATGAAAATAGGTTAGGTAAACGGTAAACTTAGAGTTTAAGAATAAGAATAAATGCTTGAAAAATTTACTTAGAGATGATAGGAATTTCAGAAATGGGTAGAATTTTGTATACAGAGAGGAGGTTAGCAATAGGCAGGTCAAAGGAGTATTACTAGAATATTTTCAAGGTCTTCTAGCAAATGAATAGTTTTAAGAATTTTACTCTGAGCAGTATAAATGG
>PVKC010002284.1:0-14720 GCA_004027635.1 Crocidura indochinensis
CTGGAAGTTCCAGCTCACCCCAGGAATCTCACCACAAAAAGTGGTGAGCTTAGTTAGAGAAATAACTGCATTTTGAACTGTCCTAAAAAAGAGAACCTATGAGGGAAATGGAGAGCCTGTCCAGAGTACAGGCGGGGGGTGGCTGGGGAGGAGGGAGATTTGGGACAATGGTGATGGGAACGTTGCACTGGTGATGGGCAGTGTTCTATACATGACTGAAACCCAAACACAACTATGTATGTAATCAAGGTGTTAAAATAAAAAAAAAGAAAAAGAAAAAAAGAAAAACTCAAGTAGACTGGAAAAACTATCTGTGAAGTTAAACCTTCCAAGGATGATTGTGAGAAGGCGAAGAAATTACAGAGAAGGTTCTGGCTCTTTGCCAATAGGAGAGACTGACTTGAAGGCCCTGGATATGCTACTTGATGAATAGACCCCTTAGGTTCTTGATTCTCTAATCATAAATTCTGCCAAAGGCATTGTCTCTACACTGTGCTTGCTTTAGGTCTGTCCTTGACTTTGGCTCATATATGCAATGTAAATTCATCCCTCAAGGGCTTTGCTTAGTTGGTTATGAAGCTGTTTTATAGACTTGTTCATTTACTTTATGACAACACCTAGACAGACATCTTAACTAGCCAGTTACTTCTGATCAGACATGAATCCCTAAGCTATCGTTGGGACCCATCTAAGAGAATGATGTCCTCATGATCCTGAGGGAATGACATCACAGTCTGTGTGGAAAATCATGTCCCCTGTTTGGAACATACGCTTGGTGGTGTCTTAGTTTCTTGAGTCTCTTTAAAGAAAGATCAGCTGATGCTTAGATTTATAGTACATGGCAGACCCTTAGAACAGGGACTGAGGAGAGCGCTCTGAGTTCTAGGTTACATGGCTGCAGGATGCACAAAAGAATGGATAGAGACAATTGTGTGGAACAACATATAACTACAGACTTATTTCAAGCCTATCTGAAGTGCATGAGGGCTGAGCACTTTTGAGTGACAACAGCTTTGATTATTGGTCCAGGGCCTCAACTACTCACATAGCAGACATGAAAAAAATATAGATACATCTCTCTATCTTGACCTGTTCTGTTCCATACGATGAAAAGAAAAACTTTACACAACTGTGTGAAGAAGATCTCATCATCATCTTCCTTCCCCCCCAATACTGGTAGACAAAGGCTATCACTTCTATACATTCTATTGAGTTTTTACTGCATGCATATGCTAATGCGTGCGCACGCACACACACACACATCTCTATTCTATTCTGTCTACCTTGCTATCACTAGTATTCATGAATGATCTTATCAAATTTCTTTGATGATATGGAAAGTCTACAGATTTCTACAAAACTCAAAGCTAACAAAATCATGAGCCTGAAGCATTAGACCACTTTAAGATATTACATGTTTGTGATTTCAAAAAGGGAGGCCACTTGAAGTCATTTAAAATGTTTTTCCACAGAGTCAAAGACAAGTTGGGTGTTTGTTTCTTCACAAGGGCCTTAATTACTCCTTTCTGTCTGGCAGGGATAATGATGGGGTTCTCTCTGAGAATCTGAGGAGTTCCCAGTAAGAAAGCACCATTCTTCTCTGGGTCTTTTCCTGCTGCTGTGTCCATAAGGGAGGAACGTATATCAAGAGGCATCATTTGTCTGTCCTAAGGAGGTACCCAAGGCATGGGTCATTGGCATTTCTTTGACCAAATTCCCTTTGTCAAGGTTTGCTGTTTGGCAGTAAGATTTCAGGAGGCACAGGTTCCCAGATTCTGGAGCCATGTCTTTCTGAATTTCTCACCTGCAATCACAGGTGAATTTCTAGTTTCTGCATTCTTATCATTGATCCAAGGGTTGTCACTCCCCTTCCTGCCTCTCCTGCTCTTTCTATTCACAGCCCCCTCCTTCATGCTTTCACCTAAGAACTCTATGTTCACCGAACATGTTCATCAGACTCAAAATCCCTGTTGCTAAATAGAAAGAAAGGGACTAAGATAGCTTAATATAAATCTTGACTCGACGCTCCCAATTGTTCATAGTATATTATTTGCTCTGTTTATACAATAGCTATATTGACATAGGTCCTAAAGTTAATTGACTATGGCTTTTCACTAGATGTCTTAGTCCTTTTGGGCTGCATTAATGGAATTACCAATGGCCGGCATGGCTTCTAAGCAAGAACACTTTGTTTCTTTCATAGTTTGGTAGATGAGAGTTTTGAGTAAAAGAAGCAGCAGTCATGGGGTTCAGTGGGTACTTGGTCCAGATACTTTGATGTTATCTTCTCACTGTTGCCTCATCTGCTATGAGGAAGCTAAATAACACTCTGGGGTCTCTTTATGGGGATATTAATCTCCTCATGATGCAATAATTTCCCATCTTATTAGTTTCCGTTGGGGATGAAGAGTCCATAAGAATTTTCAGTCTGTCATATTTGTTACCCACAAAAGACAGTAGCTGAAAAAGTATTTTCAGGCTCCTTTATTAACTCTATGTCTTCATGCAAATAATTCTTTATGTCTCAGTCCCCAGAGCTCTGAATAGCGATAACCTTCGACCTATTAACATGCATGTTACTAAGTTTGCCTAATATACATGAAAAGCATTTCACAATGTTACTGGTGCACAGCTAATGCTTGGTACACCAAGCATTACATAAAATATTGATCATAATTATGGTTTGTTATCAAGAAAATATTTTTTATTTAAAAAATCTTCTTAGAGGGGGCAGCGAAATAGCACAATGGAAGGGTGTTTGCCTTACAAGCAGTCATTCCAGGGTGAATGGTGGTTCAAATCTTGGCATCCCATATGGTCTTTCGTGCCTGCCAGGAGCAAATTCTGAGCACAGAGCCAGGAGTAACCCCTGAGCACTGCAGGGTATAACCCAAAAACCAAAAAAAATTCTCTTAGATAAATGTAAGTGTGGGGAGAGGGAGAGAGAGAGAGAAAGTAAGAGAGTGAGAAAGAATGGGAGAGGGATAAATAGAGAGGGAGATAGAAAGAGGGAGAAAAAGAGAGGTAGAAGGAGATATGTAGATAGAAAGATAGATGATAGAGAGAGAGGTGTTCAAGTTTTCAGAGGAGTTAAAAACAAAAAATAGATTTAGGAAGGTTATATACAATATCTCAAAATGCCTTGCCCAGGAGGGATCTCTCTGCATTCATAAAAGTTAATCTGTTTGTTATCATGGGAAGCTCTGGACTTTTATTGGGCCTTAATTATAAACTTTCTTGAATCTTCCCTTCCATCAGTGAGGCACCAGAATACAAAGCAATGGCAAGTGAATTGCCTTGTTTTTGTTCTGCTAACATAAAACTACTATTTTATTGTGGGTACGTGGATTTGCTCCATGCACACTTTCAAGAAGAGACATCTGTCTTGAGTTCTAGGGACATTTCTTGCCTGAGCTTCACATTAACTTGTTTCCTGACTGCAGGATGGTTGGAAAAGTGACAATTGAGCAACCGTGAGAGGCAAAGAACTCTGAATCTGTTTGATCACAGAGGAAAGAACAGAAAGTAGTTGAAGATACAACTTGATTAAGTGGTCTTGGGAGAGTGACTTTCCTTTACTTTTTGCATACAGGAAAAGAAGGAGTGAAAATGGCAATTTCCTCTTTGTCCAGTGTGCTTTGGAAGATCAAGTGCATCCTCTGAGTGATTTCCAGAGTCAGTTCAAATATTTGATGATTTAATTGGCACTTCTTTTTGTTTCTTTTAGGCCCCTGGGAGTGCTTTTTGGATTTCAGAAGTTGGAAAGAAGTGTGTTTCCCCCGTCAAATGCAATAAAGCATGTCTCTATTTTCATATGCTAAGAAAAGCAAAGATACACTCTTGTTTTCATTAGGAAAAAAAATACCTGGAAGATAAATTTTCCTTAGGGGAAGTTACTGTCCTAATTAAGGCATTTATTCTTAGGTACATTTATATAAAATACATTAATAAAAAAAACTTTCCTGTCATGCTCAAAACCTAAAAAATATCATAGAGAAGAGAATAAAAATTATCAGCTTAGTTCTAATTTCTCCTGAATTTTTTTAATTCGGTGACAATTTGCTTAAGTCCTTAGTAAGAATTCTGGATGTGGTGACTTCATGAATCAAATACTCCCTGCCTTGTGAACACACACAAAAGCGGCTGAGTGGGGGGCAACACTGGTTGACGTTTCAACATGCCCAACCAATTCCATGAGCTCTTTGGGGCTCAGTGATGTCTCCGTCAGGCCCAGAACTGTCCTGCAAAGGCAACCTCTTTGCTGAACGGTTTCCCCACCGGCTCCCGAAGGGTGAGGTCCACAAAGGACTTGAGTAAATGAGCAGTGACCAGAAAGTCTCCATGAACCAAACTGATCCTGCTGCACTTATGGCTCACAGGATCAGCCCTTGTAAGGGGGCTAGTCCTCATTCTAGAATCAAATTGGTGACTTCTTAGCTCCCTGCAGGTCCACTGTCCACTTTTTTAGCAGAATTTCCTAGATGGACAGACATCCCCCAGAGAAGTCTCACAACCAGGAGGCAGAATGGAGGCAGCATTGGTGACTAGACAATTTACAAATATACTTTCAGGCTTTCGGCCCATTCCTCCCCTCCCACCCCCCTCCCCCAAGGTCTGTATGATTTCTTGGGGATTCTAGGAGAGGAGGGAAAAAAGACATTTCAAAGCTGACTTAACAAGCATTCCACGAATAGGTGATGGAATGAGCATTCCTGTTGACACCTGCAAAAAGCTCCCTTGAATGTTTCCACATTTCTGTTTCATACGGTGAAGCTTTGCAGCCCAAGGGACAGAGTTAGAGCCCTTCTGTCCTCAGGCACTGCTAGGCCTACTTTCACAGCACCGTCAACTTTCTCTGCACAATTTTGAGGACAGAATCCCAGCCTCTCACACTGCTAGTCACTGTGTCTCCTCCTGTGTGTGTTTATTTGGGTTCCAGACACTGTAGCTTGAGGAAGACCACGCAGCTAGGGAGTGCACGGTAGCATTTCCTAAGGAGCTTTCCTTTCTGGATGTTTTGCACTTGGAAATATCAAACATCTGCCCTGGGCAAGTTGCTAAATAGCTGCAATTTTCTAGCTTGCTCCTATTTTTGGCTTTCGGAGCCAGAGGCATTTGAACACCCATGTCGGAGGCGGGCTTCTCACAGTCTCTGGACGAAGGGGAGCCAAGCTGTTTTAGATCAATTGCTCCCGTGCTTAAAGGGCTAGTAAAAACAGGTTATAATGTTTACATGACTTTTTATGGGTCAGAGTTTATTACAGTTCTGTTCGACGGCCTACAGCAGAGGGACTTTTACAAGATTTTGCTCCTTTGGACAGTAGTGTGCAGTGTATCTGCTCGGGGCAGGTGGGTTTCTTTTCTTCCTTTTCTTCTCTCTTTCTCTCCCTGTTTTCTTTTTATTTCTCTTTCCAAGACTGTAAGCTCAGAGACAATCATCGTGCCAAGCAATTGTTCCCAGACGGGCCAGGAGACAAATGCAGTTAACTCACAATGCCGCAGACAGCCCCAAGAAAGTTTTCTAGTTCGAGTGATTTTAGCATTTTCTCAGCATGCTTCTCATCAACAGGAGTACCTCTCCTGTGCCCCAGATATGCCTAAATGTGGTGGGACCAGTCTGTGCATTCTACTGTCATCCCCTGGGCCGGGGTCCACCTCTCTGCTTGTCAGTGCATCTGCTCCCCACTTGCTTATTTATTTCCCTAGGCAAAAATTTTTTAAACATTTATGACATTAGGGTAATGACACCTACATACAACATCAGTAAAAGAATATTTAACAAAAAAATATCAAACTATGGTGAGACTAAGTACACATGGGTCTGGTCTGGTCTGGTCTTTTTTTCCTATGATTCCTTCAGTTACATGTTTCAGAATGCCTAAGAGGGGCCTGGTTCTGTGAAGGGTTGTAAAATTAAGCCAGTGAAAGAGAGCTGTGGTTGCAATCTCATGTTCTAGTGGAGAAAGACAAATATATCTGTGTCCTCATAAAGCTTTCTGACAACCAGCAGGGAGACGGACAGAGAAGAGACTAATAATGGGGTAGCATTTGATCAAAAGCCTCAATTTTGTGGCTGATTAAGACTTGTAGCTGAGCCCCCCAGTGGGATTTGGATCCCTGAGGCAGAAGGAGGGGTGCAGTGTGGAGCAGATAGGAGGTCAGTGAGAGGTGTTCTGTGTTTTTGGAACATGTAGAGGGCACAATGAAGTGGAAACACAGGATGTGTTTGGGTCTTTTTGTCCTTTGCTTACACCTGGCACTTGGCGAGAGAGAAATAGGGAGCCACTTGTGAGCTTAAGCAAAGGCAAACTAGGATCTCTGCCATGTGCTCAAAGGATTTTTATAGGTACCTCGAGAGAAGGAGCTATAATGGGGATAGGGTAGAAAAACAAGAAAAGTAAAACAATTCTTTCAATATAGTGGGAAAAAAGTAGACTTCTAAAGCCTGCAACTTGGGAAGTTATTATTTTCTACTCGGAGAGTTGAAGAGATAGTGCAGCAGCTACAGCAGGATGCTTGCCCTGCAAGTGACTGATCTGGACTCTATCTCTGTATCACATATGGTCCCATGCATATTGCTAGGAGTGATACATAAGCAAAGAGCCATGAACAACACCAGCTATTGCCTCGGCTCTTCTATTGTCCCCAAATCAAGAAAAATGGTTTCTTCTCTGAACGAGTCCTTTGACTTTTATGATATGTGAGTGGAATCACTACCATTCTGAAGATCGAAAACAATGTTGAAAACAAATAAAGAACTACAGGAATAAAAATAATAGAATATCAAGAGGTAGAACTCAAATTCCTGTCCCAAAAGACTGTGTCAACCTATCTCTCCTCTCTGTAATTCAAAATCAAACCACATGGTTTTTGTGTGAGTGTAATAAAGTGGTTGGACACACCAGGACAGTCACATGAACTTTGTTGTTGGCCAGCTATTCCAAGGGTTTGTGGTTTCTGGAAAACACCAGGATCTGTCACTGGTCGACTATACACAGTTGACTTAGATATGTATGTGCAATTGGATGGCGCACTTTGAATTGGCTTTATCTCTCCATGCAACAAACTTATGTAATGTAACCCTTTAAAATGAAGAAAACTAGAGTGTCATCAGACAAAGCACAGACTTCTACCCATAAGGCAGCCACTCAAGCCAGGGTTAGGCACTTGGTAGCTGTATCAGCAAAAAAGAAAATGTCCAGTGTATATTCTCTGAGTGGGGCTAAAATTATTCTCAGGAGAACACTCTGGACTCATCTCATGCATCTCTATTCATCCTTCAGATCTAAGCCTTTACAAGAGCTGTTTTCATGTTCAAAATGATATAGAATGAAAGTCTTCTATGATGGTCTGACTTATAGGCAAAGCTGAGAACTGTCAGGAGGACTTGACATAAACAAGGCAGGGGCTGAGTCTACTCTGTCAATCATGCCTGAAATTCCACCCTGAGAGATGAATGGTTTATACATTTGGCCCCTATAAAGATGCAAGTAGTTCTGGGAGGGATAATAAATCATTATTACCATTTTATGAGTCTATCAGATCCCTCCATTCATACTATAGGGACTTTAAAGTGCAGACCCCGTGTTGTAAGTCGCAAGTAATGGAGCACAGAATATGGGAGCTATTTCTTGACACTGTCCGAGTAGATCCCTGGCTATATCACCTTTGAATGTTCAATGTTTATGTGTCTAATCCTCGTGCCCAGAGAACGGTAGGATAGTAGGAGCAACTTACGGCATGTCTTATATTGCAGACATGATGAAAATCTCTTTTAGGATGGACTTCAATGTAGCAGTTGGGGATCTGGGTTGGACTTCCTCATGATTCTCAATCAGCTGCTTGAAATAGCAGGCCACCACATCTGTTAAAAATATATATATATTCTCCTGAATTTTTATGAGTTGGACTCATCACATTTTTGCTTGGGCTTAAACAAATAGTACAGGCTAGAATATATAACTGGTTTCCATCCCCAAGAGTGGGTACACATATCATATTATGTGATCCTTGGAAAAAGTTCCTTCCTCTGAAAAATCTAGCCACACTTGGATGTTTTCTTATGCTCAAATGGACCCTCTCTGCCAACTCTTGGACTTGCTCTCACAGTACAGGTGGCCAAATCAAAATCAGGAATGAACACATGGCCCAGATTTTTCACTCTATGTTATCATATGTAGGACACATATTCAAAGATAGCCTTTGTGTATTTGCTTTCCATGAAGGCCACACACATATACTGGGTAATATATTCTTTGTTTGACTATTGAGGACAAGCATAAGACTTTCATTGGGATTTTATATAGAATATTAGTTTTTCTTGGAACTTGAGGTCAATGACACGTCTTTGGAGAAATTCTCAGACCCTCATAATTCAACATTGGCTGTCACACTTGCCAAAAACAAATGATCTGAGATTCCCAGTGCAAATAGAATGGAATAATGACATAGGAATCGAAAAAACTGTTCTTTTGCAGGTAAATCTCCTTATCCAATTGTGTGTATTCTTTAGGCCACAGTGATAATGCTTGCTCACTCTCCATAACTGAGTTATAAAGACACAAATCATGTGTGGCGGGGGCATTGATCAGGTCTTTATTTGGCATGAATGCAGCATCATCTAATTACCATGGAAGAAGAAAATTATTTTTGTCCAGACAATAATTGGAGTATTTGCTGTCTTGAGAATTTTAAAAGCATGCAATCCTCTAAGATGTCCTGAGATGTCCTTTAAAACTCCAGGCCTGACTTGGCCAGTTTTAGTATTTATATATAGCATTGACAAGAGTATGAATGGATAGCATAATGGGTGACAGTAATGCTAGTCCTTTGCTATAAGGGCCATGCCAGAAAAAATTGGATGATGATTATCAGGTACTAAAACTGGGAAAAAGGATAAACCTTACACTGAGAGACTGGTTGATGAAGACTGTTAGAATTAACTTCAGTTCTATTATGATATGATTTATTTGAACTCACATTCATTTTCTTTCCACATGGCTCAGTGTTTCTATTCAATATATTTTCAACCTTCACATCATGGACTTAATAGGTGTGGTTATTAGGTTTTGGTATCAATTTATATGTGACCATTTCAAAATGATTCCAATTTTCCTACTTGGCTTGTGGTATGTAACTCATAATTTTAAGGTCATGATATGTAAAAGCACTACATGTTGTGTGGGAAATATATTGGAAGTTTCAGACAGAACAAAGTGTCCTGTGTTTCATGTGGAAGTATCAATATCCTTTATATTTGGAACTGTGATATTGAAGCAGTTATGTCATTACAAGGGTGACTTTTTAAAATTATTTTAAGTTTTCTTAAAACATTATAATTTACAGTTATTCATCGCTTAATTTTAGATATCAGCCCCATCGTTAGTGTGAACTATCTTTCATTAGTGTGCCCAGGTTCCCTCTTCCTTACTACCCACTCACAGTCAAGTGTGTCACCTTAATAAGAATGCATTAAAGTTTGGTTGTTAAAGTTTGGGACTTTATTTTCAGTGCTGTTTACTCTATAGTTTGGAAATATTTCATAATCTTTCATTGAATATTTAAACAGTAGCATAAATGCTGAGTCAATGTATTCTTTGGTGGTAATCAATTCCTTGTTATAGATAAAAATAAAAACATATATTATTTCTATATATACGATTTTAATAAGTAATGTAAGTGTGTAACACAAATCAAGCATAAAAATGAAAAAGATGCATTCTTTCAAGTAGTAGAGAGTTGGCAATTGAAATACACACAGGAATTATTATGGTAAAAGGCAATATATAGTAATTGCTTGAAGAACTTCCCTTAAATTGAGATATCAATTTACAAGAGTCACTCATGTTCAGAGTGAAATTACAACTAGCAGGGCGCTTCTCTTGCATGTGGCCATCCTTGTTTGATCCTCAGTACCAGATATGATCACCTGTGCTTGCTAAAATTGATCCCTGTGCACCATCAAGGATTGTCTCATATTAAAAAAAAGACACTCAATATTGTATATGAATGGAAATGGGGAACATCTTGGTAGGATATAAAGGCATGTTGATTATGATATCAAGACCTGATGAATAAAAACATTTCAGAAGCTTCCACACTGGAACCAATGCATGGGAAGAAAGAAGATCGGAGAAATTATGGTAGTGGTGAGAGTATATAAGATGTGGAAAGGAATCCCCCAAATTCAATATGCAAGCCTGATAACTTGGGCTGCGACTCTTGCAATGTGAGTAATCAGAGAATATTTATAAATAGACCACTGGACAGAAGCACCTCATAACAATGGGTAGGTGAAATTTAAACAAGAAGGGAATGAACAGAATAATAGGATCAAGGCAGAGAAAAGTCCATAACTAAGACTAGAGTAAAACCATTTAGGTGAGGAAAGCACAAATAAAAATGTCCTAAATCAGAACTTCATAAAAAAGAGGTCACAGGTATGAAGAGAAAAAAAGCAGGCTTGCAGAAGACGGTGTATGCATGCTGAGTGTAGTGGGAGACAGCCAGGCTTGAGTTCAATCGGAAGGCAGTTAAAGAAACTCTTCAATAGAAGTCCGTGCATCTGTAGAAATAAATCTCAGAAGGAGATGTGGGACATTGGTGGTGCAAATTTTGCACTGGTGAAGGGGCGTTTTCTTTTCTATAATGGAAATTCAACTACAAGCATGTTTGTAGTCATAGTACTAAATAAAGATATTATTATGAAAAAAAACCTTAAATTTATTCATAAAGGAGTCTGTATATATGAATCCAAAATGACCTGATGAAATATTACAGCTTTTCAAATCAGAGACATAAGATATTTTAAAAATATTTATTTACTTAAAAGAATGAGATAGATCCATTGATTAGAACACATTTTTTTTTTATTTGACAATATTTCTTGCAGAATAGACTAGTTCCTTGAGCAAAATAGAAGGCTTCTGATATGAATCCTGGTCTTTCTTTCATGTCTATTTTGCAATGAGATGGACATTGTGCAAAGTCTTGATAAACAATATTTGCACAGTTTAATATCCTAAAGAACTTTTAATATTTCATGACAAAAACTGATCAATGTTTTAATAAATCACAATAGAAAAAAATTTTATGGGAAATCAAGGGGTCTTCTTTTCTTAAACATCATTAAAGCCATGATATTCTCTTTCAGCCTTCTTTCAGGAACAATGGGAGTGAAAGAAAATGATATATATATATATATATATATATATATATATATATATATATATATATATTCAGCTCGTCAATAACTGGATAGGCAAAAATTCATTTGTCTTTACAATAAGACCCATCATTATCATTTCACTGTCTTTAATCTGTAGTTATCAATCCCTTTATCACTATGTTCTCACTAAAAGAATATACTGGAGGGAGGAAGACAACAGATCTCTCCCATGGACAGTAGGCTTCCAGACAGGGATTATGGCTCCCAAGAAAAAGATTACGCTTGATTGTGTTTTTATTTTTTTTTTTCTGAATGAGAGATGTCAAATCCTGTATCAAGTGAGAGAAACACTGAGTTGCACTATCCCCTTTTGGACCAGCAACTGCTTTCAACACTTCTTCTGCACAGTATCACCTCAAAGGGCTACTCTAATTAGTCAAAGAATCTTTCCTGCCGGGTGTGACATTTTCTCAGACATGATGTCACCTTCCAAAATTTCTTGGCTCACTCAAGGAAATATGAAACATGTTGACGTTATGTTGAAGATTAATTGGGTTCTAATTTTTAATTTTGGAAATCTTCTTGGTTGTTTTGAATGACAGCTGGGATCCAACTTGTGAATACGTTGGAATAAATTACCTCAGGGGACACTCTCCTAGGGGAATTCACGCTCCTAATCGAGATGTCACAGGAGAACGAGACGATGGGGAGACTGCAGATGGCAAACCGTCTGAGCTTTGGGTCAAGTTTCTGTCACAGAAGAGTTTCAGCTCCTTTTAGATAAAGCCATCGGGAGGGAACTCAGCATTGTTCATACTAGACTATGCTCTCTGATGTTTTCAGACTATCTTAAGTTTCTGGAAAGCTTTGGAAACTCATCTGGTTCTATAATGCATTGCTGCTTTTTGAGAATTGTAAGGAATATTTTTAACCTCAATCCTCAATAGGATGGTAGGAATGTTGAGCTTTTAAACACTTACTTAAATATAGGTTATGCATTGAGTAGCAATGCTCCTATTTTGAAGTTAGAGCACTTAACTTTTATTCAAATTGATTATTTTTTTGCTATATCTCAGTTAAAACAGTACACATACACATTTATTTCTTACTTGAAAGTTAATATTACTTCAAGATTACTTAGCATTTAACATTGCCCTAATAAACATAGTGTTATGTTTATGGACATAACAATATAACAATATAAACATAGTGTTATGTCCACAGGAAAGAACCCAGAGCCTGCCATAACAAAATGCTTTCTTCTCACATTTGTTGCGAAACCTAATTATATGTTAATTGAGAGAAGTATGTCTAGACTTAATTATGAAAAATAACTTTTAATAGTTGAAATAAACTCACTCTTAGATATAGTACAAAGTATTACTAAGAATATTAAAGCAACCTATTATCCCCCACATACATACAAAAAAGGCCAGAATCATTTTGAAAAAGTGGTATTTTGAGGAGATCAAAAAAGAATCCAGCTTTTGAAGTTTTAAAGAAGATCCTGTTTGGAAATTCAAGGTCAGTGTCCATGGAATTTCATCCAGGGAGAAATCCTGAAGTGTCCTTGCCAGATACTATTCCAAAGGTCAAAGTTAGAAGATTGTCATCTGGAAGAAGCAGGTTTAACAAATGAGGTCTGAGGTAGAAGCTGCCTGTTAGGTCAAGGAATACATTTAGTAAAAACTGAAGTGAAAATCTTACAGTTCAAGAGCTCTTGGTTCAGTAAATGGTACATCTCCAGAGCATGAAATAAGGTTGAGAAAACTCTGACAATATCCCAAAGCAACTCACATTGGGGCAGACTTTCCAATCAACTGGACAAGATATAGAAGATCCAAGTGTTCACAAAAATGATGAAGGAACAATGGTACAGAGAAACCAGAATGGAGCTGTTTCTGCATGAGCAAGAGATAAACCTATAGAAAATGTTGCCAGCTTACTGGAGACCTGACACCCTATGGAAAAGGACTGGACATTCATCCCCCACTGGATGAATCCCACCGTTGAAGGGTGAAGCAGAAAGTTAAAGGTGGTGAAGTCTGATTTGTAGTCATATATTTTGGTTTCCAGGAAGAGACAGCAACAAAATTGAGTCAGGTAGCTACAAGATACCCCAAATAACAGTTTGTGGTGGAAAGGTGGCATAACATTGGACAGAGTGGAAGCTAGCTCCAGTATATTTTAGAAAGAGTGGGACTTCCTCTGGAAGATTTTCTGGTTGAGTTCAAGAAGAAACACACGAAGCTGGAATTATTAGTTTGATGGCTGAATGATCAGGCAAGCAGTGACTCCAATTCCACCCAGGTCTTACTAATTTCTGTTAGGTCATTCTGTTCCTCTTCCAGTTATCTTCTTTGTTTGTCTGTTCAGGAGCCACACCCTGGGCTCCAGGACTTCTCCTTGGCTCTATGTACAAGGATTACTTCTGTTGTTGACTGGGACTGAGCCAGGTAAGGTGCTGGGAATTGAAATGGTGTTTTCTGCACACAAGGTAATTGCCTTACCTTCTGCACTAACTTTCCCTCTCTGGCTCCACAAATCCATCTTTTAGATGACTTCATTTCTGTGAAAACCTCAAGACATCTCTGCCAATCACATTTTTAATCTCACCAACTCAAAGCCAGTCTCAAGACAATCCAGAATCCTTGAGGGAAGGTGAAAGTAACCTTACTCAGCACCCGTTGAAAGTATTTTTGTTGAAGGCTGTTTTTTCTAGCTCCAAGGCACACACAAGTGGTTAGGGCTGTGTTTGAAAGGGCCACACTCAAACCTGGGTAGGTGCCGGAATCCAAACTTAATTTGGAAAGTGTTTAAGTGAAGTGAGCACTGGTGA
The DNA here is from genome assembly GCA_004027635.1 of Crocidura indochinensis. Classification (NCBI taxonomy): domain Eukaryota; kingdom Metazoa; phylum Chordata; class Mammalia; order Eulipotyphla; family Soricidae; genus Crocidura; species Crocidura indochinensis. Next base: position 14,007 of record PVKC010002284.1, read on the forward strand.
TAAAGGCTCCTGTCTGCATACTTGAGACCACACAATGAGCCAGATGATGGAAGCATGTATTCTCATAGCCATGAGGAACTCAGCGTTATGTTTGATCCTTCTTCACCTTTACTTTGCAGTAGGAGCAAACCTGCCTCCAGGCTCCATTTCTGCCACATTTTGCCTTCTCCCCTTTGGAAAATCATTCATTTTCTGAGGCTTTCATTTCTTTGTTTATATAAGTGGGTGATGATGCCTGCTGAGGAGAAATGCCAAGATTGTTATGCCTACCCAAATCGGTGTATGTCTTTTTACAGAAGTGATTTCATTGTATTAAAACTTTGATTGCAATGGTTTATCCAACTTTTATATTGCTCATGCATCCTTGGTAGTGCATTGCTATGAAAGAAGGTTGTGGCCAGCGTATGAGGATGGATAGGAAAATAAATCCTTTGTTCTGATATTATAGAATAATTTCTAAACAGAGCCAGAGTCGAGGAAATAAAATTAGATTTTAAAATGTGAAAAATCAAACCAAATATGGCTTGTAAATAGATTAGAAAAGATGTTGATATGAACCTATTTGTGGCACCAAATGGGGGAAATAGAATTTCTAAAAGCAAGCAAAATGTGTTCTAATAGAAGGAATACAATTCCATTATTCAATAGAAAATGAAGCATTATGTGTAGGAAAATAGTGGAGAGTAGAAAGAAGTGGTGTTAGAGGAAACATGG
>PVKC010002284.1:14820-44452 GCA_004027635.1 Crocidura indochinensis
TCTTTCTTTCTTTCTTTCTTTCTTTCTTTCTTTCTTTCTTTCTTTCTTTCTTTCTTTCTTTCTTTCTTTCTTTCTTTCTTTCTTTTCCTTCTCTCTTTCTTTCCTTTCCTTTCTTATATTTTGGATCACATCTGCCAGTTCTTAGGAAATACTCTTGTCTCTTTGCCCATGAATAAATCTTGTAGAAATTGAATCAGAGTTTGCTTCATGTACTGTAAAAATCTTAATTCCTGTATTCTCTCTGACCCTAATTTTTAAACATGTAGGGCATTGATACATCTATGTAGGCAGAATCTCTGTCATTGCCAATTTAACTTCCTGAGATATACTCAACCTGCTATACCCTGTGGTAGAGATACATACAGCTTTAAGAGGTGTATCTGGCATAAGGGGCCCGGGAGATAGCATGGAGGTAAGGCGTTTGCCTTTCATGCAAAAGGTCATCAGTTCGAATCCCGGTGCCCCATATGGTCCCCCGTGCCTGCCAGGAGCAATTTCTGAGCATGGAGCCAGGAGTAACCCCTGAGCACTGCCGGGTGTGACCCCAAAAAAACAAATAAACAAAAAAACCAAAATAGCACCTATAGAAAATCACAGCATGCACCTTATCCTTCTTCATTATCAATGTGAAAATTTCCTCCCAAAATGTTCAGTGCTCCTACAACCTCACTCTCCATCACTTCATATCCTTCCCTTCAGCAACCCAAGTCTATTTTTTGGCATAGTTGTAGACTCCTTTGTAAATGCCAGAACTAGACATTAATATAACATGCATTGTTTTGTGAACTTCTTTCACTCAGCATAAATATTATGAACTACAACAAGCTGCCTTTCACTTATTAATCCTCAATTCTTGCTTGGCACCACACTGTGTTCTGAGCTCATGGATCTTTGTCATACTCTCTTGTTTGGCAGACACTCCTCCCTTTTCTTTGACTAACCAGATCTCTGAACCTCCAAGTAGAAAGGACCACATCTTAAGACTCGTTTTTCTCAAATTAGAAAGACGAACATTGGATTGACAGTTCTGACATGGGGTTGTCAGCATTAATGAGGCAACTGTGTTTAACTGGCCCATTTGATTGCCTACTTCTATCAGACTTCTCATGTACAAAGGAAGTAAGACGGAATGGAAGAACTTGTGAGATTAATTGCACATTAGAAATGACTTTGGACAAGCATTTGAAACTGTCTTGGACAATTTACCGGGAAAAGATTCTTCCTCATTGGGAGTTCATAGACATCCTTATCCCCACGGACATTACTGCCAGATATATAAGTCAAATTCAGAAACAGAAAATATATCATTTAATAGTGTACTCACTCAAACCATGTGAATTTTTTATGGTTTACTAAAAGTAAACCATAATTTTATTGAACATAAATCTTTTTTGGGGGCATACTTTTCTGCAGTGCTCAGGCATTACTCCTGGTTCTGCAAGTCAGAAATTATTCCTTGCAAACTTGTGGGACCATATAAGATGATGGGGATAGAACCCAGGTCAGCCCTGTACAAGGCAAAAGCCCTACCTTCTGTGCTGTTGCTCAAATCCATAAATCTTTTAATTAACCGGTTGCCACCAACGTTGTTAAGGGTGCCCATATACTCAGAGAAAGTGAATATGTGAGAGATTTGCCTGTCTCCTTACTTTGTGACTTTGAATACATTGATCCAACATGAGCATCATATAGACTTCACAATAAAAATGCTATTAAAAGTCTTTAAAAGGTAAAATGTCAGGACAGGAATCAAATCTAAAACATTCAGAATTATAATATCAAAAACAATAATCCAATAAAGTAAAAGTATATTTGAAAAATATTAGCATATTTTAGCTTTTTATAGTAAAATAACCCTCTTCCAAATATTATTATACTAAAATTTATTCATACTTTTAGTTTTCTTTCATGTTAAATACTCATCCTTAGTTCACCTCCACTTTTCTACCCTTCAAGCATAATAGTTTACAATCAGATGTTATATTAATACTAATTAATAATAGATGAAAAATGAATCAGGAAGGAGTCTGAATAGTATAATAAAAACTGGAAGGTATGATAATTGAAGTGTCAGAAGAAGGATAAATACAGGATGGTATCTCATACATGGTATTTATGATCAATTTATGAGAGAGCAATGTTTTAAGTAGAGGATTCCTAGAATACTCTTGGCCCTAGAAAATGGTGAATAGAAGGAAAGAAATAGAGTGGAGGGGAAATAAGGGAAGTAGAGTTTAGGAGAGTCAGGGACATTTGGGATATTGAATTAATAAAGAACTAAATATCCATTCCACAGTCAACAATACTACAATCATGAGACCCAACACATTAGCAACCTAACTTTAAAAGGTTCCTGTTATGATGGAGGGCTAATCTGGGAAGGGGATGCATGAGATGGACTCTGGGGTCATAATTCGAGGGAGGTTGACCCTGGTTATATGTTGAGAAATAGCATGTCTAAAAATCAACAGTGAATAACTTTGTAAATAACAGTGTGCTTTAAATTAAAAAAATATATATATATATAGTTATCTAATGCAAATCAAAGAAACAAAACCCTTTGAAATGTCTTATTCATTTGAATTCTTTCTCAGAAATTGGAGATATTAATTTTTTCTCATAAAAGTCAATAAACTCCTTCAAGTAAATGGATAAAATTAAACTCATCTCTAGGATTACATTTCACGAGAGAAGAGCAATGATGAGTTTTTTCCATTAAGTTCCAGCAGTGCAGGGAATACATTATTGGATGCAACCAGCACCTTGGATCAGCATGAGGCACCACCAGGCGATGGAGTTGTTTATACTTCCTCCCATAATTGGCCCCCTTCTGCCAGAGCCAACAGAACTGGTTTCCGATTCTTATGAATAATGAAAGTGCTCTGGATCTCATGCCAGTACCTCGAGTGGTGATCCAGCTTGGTTCTGGCCAGATGGAGCAGTGACATTTAAACGTGGCTGAGCTTCTTAAAGCACATTCTAAAATAAATTCTGTATTCACAACTGACTTTTATCACTCAGTGTTAGGAATATTAGTAGATGTTGAAAATCATTTCAGGATATTCATCTCTGTGACCTCAAACATATATACACAAGACTTCATTTGGGCATGTTTAGTTGAGTGCACGAGAGACAGATCATCACACCCAGAATATATAAAAGGGTATCCAGTCATTGTAACCTTTCTAGAGAGTTCTCTATCCAGCTCTAGTCTCTGGGCCAAATATTCTGTTTGGCTGTGTTATTAAGACGTGTTTGGTGCCTTGAAGAGAAGCTCCTGAAATTTAAATTCCTCAGTGCTTACATTGCATTTTGTCCCAGCCTTCACCCTTCACCTCACACATGTGTCGGTCTCCTTATAAATTCTCATGATATGACAGAGACCGTGCACAAGCATTCTCTTGAAATGACTTTTGTCTCCCTCCTTCTTTAGTCAACTAGTTCCATATTAAATATGGGTTTTTGTCATCACTTGGAACTGTTAGGAATTTGATCTACACAGGTCTTGTCTCTGTATATTCATTTTCCATCTTCTTTAAACTAATTCTTTCATTCCAAATTTCTACATCAGTCCATTCCTGTCTCCCAGACTTCTCTATATCTTCATGATCCTTGGCTACTTTAGAAAAATAATCTCTATTGTACATTAATTAGAAGTCATTGTTTTCATCCATTTATCTAACTCTATATACCACTATTAAAATCAACCCAAGTATTCTCTACTCAATCTTGCTTCTTGCTTAAAAAAATTAAAGAAAAGCAAAATATTTGTAAGTTTAGAATGGATTGTTAAGTCTGTTACAAAGGTCTTTATTTGAAAGTTAAATTAAATTTTATAGTTGAAACCATTACTTGGGTGACTCAACTTGACAATGACTGACCATGCCATGTGTTTATAAAGTTCTTGTGCATACAATGGGAATATAGAAGGTCTGGCCATTTTCAAAAATTGTTTTTATTAAATATGTAATTTTCACTTATTTTGGAACCAACATGATTTAGTATAAAATATTTGATATTTAGACTCCTTAAAAAGGTACTTGTTATATTTTTTCATTTTAATAAAATATTAAAGATCCTACAAGATAATAAAGAGTGAAATAAAATAATTAAATAAAATACTCAAGATTTACAAAACTTGATGAAAATGTATTAAAACAATTCAAAAACCATATATAAAGTGTGAACAGTTCATGATATTTTTTCAAGGAAAAAAAACTGTCAAACATTACTACTTTTTTCAATATTACCCCCTCTTTTTTTTTTACAAACTTTTCTTGAGCCTAGTTTTCCCTGCCTTTTCCACTTTCACCATCTTTTCCATCCTAGAATTGCCCTTTTCCTATCTATAAATACACATGAATATATTATTTTAGAATATTTGTTATTTGACCTTGACATTTCCACAAGATGATTGAAAAAGTCACAGGCCTGCCAGCTTTTTGACATGGCAATATGAATTTCCCTTCTTTTTAACCTCCTGACCTATTGCAGTCTCTGTATCCTTTCAGCAAAGTCTGCTCTTGTTAATATTCCTATGGGCCTCCTAACTTTATGTCTGCCTACTTTCCCTATTCTCTTTCTTATTGACCCTTGAGCTATGTCATATAACTGTCTAGTATTTTCCTTAAATTCTAATTTTTTAAGAAAATTCTAGTTTATATAAGTGTTAAAGAATGGAGAATTCTAGCTTATATAGTGTTAAAGAATGGAGGTTGCACTGATGAACGAGGGTGTATATTTTATGACTGGAACCCAACTACAAAGATGTTTGTAACCAGGGTACTTAAATAAAGATTAATAATAATAATAAATTATAATAAAAAAAGAATAAGCTGATAGCAGCATTTACCACAACCTACTACCACCAAAACTTTCCTGATCCTTTAGCTTATCCCTATGCAAATTCTATTGCAATCTTCATTTTTCTCAGATCTAGCCCTTCTGTTTATTAATCAGCCTTGAAATTCAAAGACAAGGGCTTGTCATTTCTTGGTACTGCCTATTGAAAATACTAATGATGTGTGAGATCATCTGGTCCTTGTCTTTTCCTCTCTGAATTATTTCATGTAACATGATATCCTCTAGTACAATCCACATTGCAGAAAACTTTATGATTTTATTCTTACATGTGATAGCACTATGTTGTGTAGATAAAAATACTATCAATTATTTTTCTGTCCATCTATGATTGGATATTTGAATTTTTATCTTTCTTGACTTTTGTGACTCTACACTCCCCAGATTCTTTTTTCTTTGAAAGACTTTTATGCACCTTTGCTTGTATCCGGTAGTATTAAAACAGTTTCATACAGAATTACTGGTCCTCTTCTTCATCTATATTTTATCTTGAAGATGTTTTGGGAACAATTCTGATGACTCTTCGAGTCAGCTCCTGACTCTATGTTCAGGAACATTGCTAAGAGTTCTCAGGCGACCATGTATTTTGCATATCTTACTTCTATCTTAACTCTCCAATCCCTCTCTGCCTTTTAAAAATACTCAGGAAAAAGCATTCTTATGACATTAACAACTAAATTATTAATAACTTAATTGGTTGCCTGAGGACCAGATGATAAACTTTCAATGTGCTACTCTTTCTGATGGTCCCCCAATACTAATGAATAATATCCTGACATTTTTGTCATATTAACTGAAGCATTTTTCCCTCTGTGTCATTTTTTTTTTTTTTGGTTTTTGGGTCACACCCAGTGAAGCTCAGGGGTTACTCCTGGCTATGCGTTCAGAAGTCGATCCTGGCTTGGGGGACCATATGGGAAACCAGGGGATTGAACTGTGGTCTGTCCTAGGCTAGCGCAGGCAAGGCAGGGCACCTTATGTCCAGCGCCACCCTCCAGCCCCCAAGATTTTTTGTTTGTTTGTTTTGTTCTTTGGGCCACACCCGGCAGTGCTCAGGGGTTACTCCTGGCTAGCTGCTCAGAAATAGCTCCTGGCAGGCACGGGGACCATGTGGGACACCGGGATTCGAACCAACCACCTTTGGTCTTGGATCGGCTGCTTGCAAGGCAAACGCAGCTGTGCTATCTCTCTGGGCCCCTCTGTGCCATTTTTTTAAAAAAAAATTTTTATTTTAAATTTTTATATTGACCACGTTGGCTTACATATCTTTCACAGTAATATTTTAGGTACATATTAACATTGAATCAGAGGAATTTGCATCACCAAATTTGTTCTCCCTAAACCCCTTTCCCTACTTGCATCCCACATTCCCCACCCTAACCCCCCTGGCTGCTGGAATAAGTGATTCCCTCTGTGTCAAGCTTACAACTTAGTGATATATCTGCTTGTATAGTGTATATCTGTTTGGTCCTGGTACTCTCCCTTATTTCCCCCTCTCTTTGAAAGTCAGAACTAGATAGTTCAAGTTATGTGACTTTGTTTGAAGAAAAGAAAAGCAATAAAATGGACTGAAAATCAAATAAGCCGAAAATGGGCAGAGTCCTTCTAGAGGCTCAGCTTGAGAGAGGAAAGAAAAAAAGGAATTGAAACAGCACAACAATACAAAAAAATAAATAAATAAATAAATAAATAAATGGAAACAAACTAAACAAAACAACAACAAACCTGGAGGTTAGAGAAAAGCAAAATCAAGGAGCACACTTTAGCTCATTTTGACTCTTCTACTGTTCTTGTCCCCACTCCTTCATAACTAGATAGTCAAAAATGTTTTATTTTTAATTTTTGAGCCATACCTGCAATACTTAGGATTACTCCTGTCTCTTTGCTAAGAATTTACTTCTGGCAAGCTCAGGAGACCATATGGAATGCCTGATCAAATCTGGATTGAATACATGCAAGGCAAATGTTCTGTCTGCTGTGCTATCACTTAAGCCCCTAGATTGTCAGTGACCTTTAATGCAGTCATAAATTTGCTTTGCAGTTCAATTTGTTGTCTCCCATTATTGAATCTGTTCATACAGGTGTCTCCTGTTCTACCACCTAAGTTTCAACTGACATGCTTCTAAACTCTTCTCACTTTTTCCAATTGTCCTGGCTAGAGAACATTCTAATTTTCCTACAGTTATCTCTCTTCTCTCCACTTTTCATATCATGGCATGGTGATTTGACACAATTTTTAGTGCATCTTTATTGAATACCTTATAAAATAGAATTCAGAATGCTGAAAATTTATATTATTATCTCCAAATTAAACTCGGCAAACATTTTTTTTATTAAAAACACCCTCGAACAATTAATTTTTCTTTGCCAGCAGAATCAAATCAAATGAAATGTCTGCATGGTCACACTCATCCACTCTCCTCATTGATTCAAGACTCAGTGTGCTTTCCTTTTGTTATGAGATGTGTCTAGAAGCCCTTCTGAGAACTCCTACAGAGAATTTTTATCTCTAACTTCACTTGAACCATATTTTAGCTTTTGAGGGCTATGGCTTGAATGCACCATATTTGAAAATTCGGTTACCCTAATGCCAGAAACTATCAAAGAGGCAGACACCAAGGGAGTAACAAATGTCAACTTAAAATCAGGATGCAACTTAATACCACTAGCAGCATGTTGCCATTTCTAACAGTTTTAATCTATTTACTGTTTCTTTAATTTTTAATAAAGCTGGGTGAGCTTAAGATAAAACACTGATTAAGCCTTTGGGATATTTTTTGGCAGCAACAACTTGAGAATGTTCATGGAGGGGATTCAGCGTCTTATGACATTGCTAGTTGGTAGACAACTAAATCAATGTCACCTTTTCTTCTTAATATACTTATTTAAGCACTATGAGTACAAACATGCTAGCATTTGGGTTTCAGTCATAAAGAAGTACACCCCCTTTGCCAGTGCAACCTTCTCACCACCAATGCTCCCATCTCCATTCTCTCCCACCCTCTGCCTGTCTTCAAGACAGGCATTCTTTTGCTCTCATTCACTACCATTATCATAATAGTTGTAGCTGTGGTTATTTCTCTAACTGCACTCACCAATATTTGTGGTAAGTTTCATATCATGGTCTTGTCCTTTCAAACTTCATCTCTATTGTCTCTGATTATTATTACTATCCTATCTTTTATTTTTCTTAAATCCCTCCAATGAATGAGACTATTCTGTGTCTACCTCTCTCCCTCTGACTCATTTCACTCAGGATAATAGTCTTGGAACAAAATCCAGGACTCAGGCCTTTTCTCTGAAAGAAGTTGATTTCTTTCTTCCTCAAATTGACATTCAGACATTGAAATGCCTGAAGTTTAGATTAGGCTTATTGTCCTCTATGCTCAAGGTTGTGTAGGACTTGTATTTTCCAACAAGCTCTGAGTTTTAAGATGATGGGATAATTTCAGATGTAAAATTGCTGTAAAATTAGAGTACATGGTATGCGGAAATTCAGGTTTCACTCCTTGGTGACACCTGGTCTCTGAGCCCCAGAAGTTAGCCCTAGCTAAAAACCAATGGGTGTTTTGCACCCCTAACCCTCCCTAAATAAAATCAAAAGCAAAGAAGGGACATACAAATGTTGGGGAGGTAACACTAGCAGTGATTAGGGTGACTCCAAGCAGAGCTCAAGAGACAATAAAGTGCTGGGGAACTTTATTATATAGATGTATATGGATGTATATATGTAAACATACATGCATATGTATTTTTCTTCTCTTTTTCTTTTTTCTTTTTTCTTTTTTCTTTTTTTTTTGGTTTTTGGGCCACACCCAGTGACGCTCAGGGGTTACTCCTGGCTATGCGCTCAGAAGTCGCCCCTGGCTTGGGGGACCATATGGGAAACTGGGGGATCCAAACACGGTCCATCCTAGGCTAGCGGAGGCTAGGCAGGCACCTTACCTCCAGCGCCACCACCAGGCCCCAATGCATGTGTATTTTTAATGATGAAATATAATCTTTAAATAAAGCAGAAGTGAATAATTGAATACTACCATCCCTAAGTATGCATGCATCTTGCTACCAAACTATTAATTTTGTTTTGAAGAGAACTATCTGCATAAGAAATATATCTAATTTTGGTCACCTACAATAGTATAAATTACCACTCCCTTACTGATTCTTATTTGTACTTTTATTAGAAATGTTTTAAATCCTTTATCTAATACATATAGTATTTGTAAATTTTGTACATCTTTTCATTTATTTTGTTTGGTTTTCAGGTGAAATGATTAATGTTCTATGCTAAACACATTTCCAGATTATGTCAGGCAAATAAAAATCATTTGACTCACTCATTTTATAGACTAAAAAGGAATATAATTAGAATTGCTATAGTGAGCTAAATGCTAATAATAGGTGATCACATCATTAACCTCTTTGTAACAAAAGGTTTTGAGAGATATGGTCTATAAACATATTTTCCTCAAGAGGTAAAAGACTTTAGAATTTAACACACTGAGTAATTTCAAGAATAATTACCTGTTAATTAAAACATATTTATATTCTATAGAGACTCCAAAGTTTTTTAAAAATCACCTATTTATCATAAGTACTATGACATCGACTAAGAAAAGAGTCCCAGTACTTACCTGAGCTCCATAGTAAAACACAATTGAGAAGTTGCTTGAAGAGTTCTTTTTTTTTTTTCAAAATCACTGTGATTTCATATGGTAAAGTATTTCTAAAAGTGATTAACATATTTCTTGACTATATTATGGGGAGGATTGTATAGTACATAAAACATAGTACATAGTACATAGTAGAGCTTTGGTGCATATGTCCTCTCTTCCCATATTCTTACAGCATATTTTATTATTCCCTTCTCTTTGTTCTTAATACAGTTGTTCTAATTCCCTGCCCATCTCCCAGTTTGACCTAATCTTCCAGAAACAATGAGATCCAAATTCTTTCACAAAGCTTTGGGTTTACTTAAGCAGGAAGCAGTATTTTCTGCACTGTAAACCTTGAGACAAATGACCATGCTTGATGTTCACATGCATCTTTCTGGATCAGAAGAATGATATTCCTCCATCTCTATATTTCCTCTGGAAGAGCTGCTCTAACTCAGGAAAAAGAACCAGAGTGATATGTGCACGGTTACTTCACAAAGATGAAGCACAGAAACTCTCTCTAGCAGATTTCAAAGCAGAGCTAATAGAAGACTAGGATCAACAGCAAAACGAGATCAAACAGCCATTATTAGTGCTCACAAAGTGAATAAGAAAATTAGTAAAATAAATTTAATTTGCCTGATGAATGAGAAAGTAAATGACTTTGAAAGCAGCAAAAGGAAGAGGTGCTATTGACAGAAAATAGTTAAAAAAAAGTGGGGAGAGTCCCTGACTTGAAACTATGAGCAAATACTATTGCACCCCTGTAACTGAAACACTTGTAAATATTTTTATTCATCTTTTTAAATCTAAAGCACAACCCTGCCAGGGTGTATAGACATGCATAAATAATAAGTATGTTTTACAGCTATGGTAGAAAATGGAATTTTCTTTATATATATTATTTAAACACCTTGATTACATACATGATTTTGTTTGGGTTTCAGTCATGTAAAGAACACCACCCATCACCAGTGCAATATTCCCATCACCATTGTCCCAAATCTCCCTCCTCCTCACCCAACCCCCGCCTGTACTCTAGACAGGTTTTCTATTTTCCTCGTACATTCTCATTATTAGGATAGTTCAAAATGTAGTCATTTCTCTAACTAAACTCATCCATGTTTGTGGTGAGCTTCATGAGGTGAGCTATAACTTCCATCCCTCCACTCTTTTGTGTCTGAAAATTATTATTGCAAGAATGTCTTTCATTTTTCTTAAAACCCATAGATGAGTGAGGCCATTTTGCGTTTTTCTCTCTCTCTCTCTCTGACTTATTTCACTCAGCATAATAGATTCCATGTATATCCATGTGTAGGAAAATTTCTGACTTCATCTCTCCTGACAACTGCATAATATTCCATTGTGTATATGTACCACAGCTTCTTTAGCCATTCGTTTGTTGAAGGGTATCTTGGTTGTTTCCAGAGTCTTGCTATGGTAAATAGTGTTGCAATGAATATAGGTGTAAGGAAGGGATTTTGTATTGTATTTTTGTGTTCCTAGGGTATATTCCTAGGAGTGGTATAGCTGGATCGTATGGGAACTCAATTTCCAATTTCTGGAGGAATCTCCATATCACTTTCCATAAAGGTTGAACTAGACAGCATTCCCACCAGCCATGGATAAGAGTTCCTTTCTCTCCACATCTCTGCCAACACTGATTGTTCTCATTCTTTGTGATGTGTGCCAATCTCTGTGGTGTGAGTTGGTACCTCATAGTTGTTTTGATTTGCATCTCTCTGATGATTAGTGATGTGGAACATTTTTTAATAATTTTTATTTTGACCACAGTGAATTAAAAATTATTCACAGCAAAATTTTAGGTATATAGTAACATTGAGTCAGGGCATTCCCATCACCAATATTCTCCTTCTACCAAAATGAAATTTTCTGTGGTCACTTAATAAGATATAAAATATTTGTCATTGGTAATTTTAATGAGAAAAAGGAATAACAGGATATTTCATATTACATATTGTTGATGTATGTCTTCCCACAATAAAGATTGCTTTTCACTGCACATTGAAAACATACCACATATAAGAAAAACAATAAATATTTATCTTATGCTAGAATATGTGTTGTATCTATGTAAGCTAAAGGACCTAAAATTCCTTAGCATATGCATAAGGAATATTGTCATCTACAAAAGAGAAAATGCAGGCTACAAATTTCTCTATAACAATATCTGGTAATGAGCTATTAGCTATTGTCTAAATATCATCTACAAAGCAGTCACAATTTTTTGTCAAATCAAACTATTTGTAAGTAGAGAAAGAAAATCTCCCTTTGATATAGGCAGAAATATGGGTGATATATTTCCCATAAGTAAAATCACTTATGACTCTTTTTAATACTGTTTTATTTCACTTTATGATGACTCTTAGATTATACTATTACTATAAAATAAGATAGAAGCATTGAGAATGCTGCTTAGGATCAGAACCAATAGCACAGCAGATAGGTTAATTACCTTTCAAGCAACTGACCAGTGATTGATTTCCCACACCCTAGGGTGTGGGTTAGGGTTAGGGTTAGGGTTTTAACCCTTTAAAAACTACAACAGCAAAATGCCATTGAATATCAGATTTATGGTTCCAAGTCACCTTCTGAAAGAGGCTTTTGGTTCTTAAAGATGAAACAACTTTCTTTGTTGCATTTTCAGTGAATGAAACATATTCCAAGGAGAATGTTTCATCAGTGCATATTTGTTTATAATTTTTGAAAAAAATTAGATTTGTAGATTTAAGAAATTCTTCCCAGAGAAGACACTGAGGGAGAAATTCTTAGAAGACAATTTATGGCTTCTTTTCTTTTATAAAGTCACCTTGTGATACAGAGTTAAAAAGCTGTTTATATGGGGCCAGAGAGGTGACGCTAGATGTTAGGTGTCTGCCTTGCAAGCGCTAGCCAAGGAATGACTGCGGTTTGATACCCCGGCGTCCCATATGGTCCCCCCAAGTCAGGGGCATTTTCTGAGCACTTAGCCAGGAGTAATCCCTGAACATCAAACAAGTGTGAGTCCCCCACCCCCCCAAAAAAAGTTAATAGTTGAGTTTCAGTCATGCAATGTTCCAACACCCATTCCTTCCCCAGTATTCATTTCTGGCCACCAGTTTATACAGGTCTCCTTTGCCCACCCCAGATTTTATATAAAACACTTTTCTTATCTCTCTTACTTTCTTTTATTCCTTTAGACACTATGACTGGCATTACTATTACTGAAGGGGCAATTAACATATTACTTTACTTTCTTTCAGTTCCTCATTCTTGTCCAGAATAAGTGTTTCAACTTTTATTGTCATAGAGGCCTCTTCCCTGCCATCACTGAATTCCCCCATTTCAATTGCCTTTGGGGAATATACTCATATTATGGTTTTGTTGTTGTTGTGTTTTTAATATCCCACATATTAGTATGATCCTTCTATTTCTACCGCTTTCTTAGTCATTTCTTTCAATATGACTTGTTTTCTTTAAGTGCAGCCTCTTAGTTCTTTGATGCTGCCTGAGTACCATTTCTCAGTTGTGCATGATCTAAGGCCCTGTGTGGTTGCCATCATAGGGATAGATATCAGGAAGCTGGGCCAAGGACAGATCTGTAGAGACCATCCTTGGATGCAGCTCAGAGAAAATCAAGCGCATGGACTTTTTGCCTGAGCATGTTTGGATGGGTCCTAATGAAAACTTTTTCTTTCAACCATAGCTATTTGTGTGTGTGTATGTGTGTGTGTGTGTGTGTGTGTGTTTGTGTGTGTGTGTTTGGGGGACACACCTGGTGACTCTCAGAGGTTACTCCTGGCTATGAACTCAAAAATCACTCCTGGATTGGGGGACCATATAGGATTCCAGGGGATCAAACCTTGGTATGTCCTAGGTCAGCTGCTTGCAAGACAAATGCCCTACTGTTGTTCCACAGTTCTGGTCTTTTATTTTTGTTTTTGTTGTATCAAACACACTGTCACAATTTGCTTTGTTCCTGTCCCCCTGGAGGGTTGAATCTGACTCAAGGTTGGACATTGAGTGCCCAATTCTGTGCCCAATCACCTCTATTTTTCCCTTTCCCCAAACCCTGCACTTTTCCCTGAAAAGTAATTTTGACTCTCAAGGATAAGAGCTTCTTAGTCTATCATCTTTCACATTTTGTGACTTTCTTTATGGGAGTGAAAAACTGAAAATCCTGGTGGAGTCATTTTTTTATTGAACTTGAAACTTTGGAAGCCACTTTCTTTTTCTACTGTCACTATGTTTTCCTTTCATAGTTACTCTTACTTCCCATATCTTATGGGAAAAGTTGGATATTAAATTTTCACTTGATGGATTTGGAATGGTCGTTTCCATAGATAAAGGTTAGATGATGCATATAATTTTCTTCTTCCTTTTAAAAAAGTCTAAAATTTATCATCTGTTAAAACCATTTTAGCAAATATTTATTTCATTACTTTCTAGATTTTACCAGTATGATGGGACCTATAACTTTAGTATGTTGATAAAATAGGAAGAGTGATCATGGAAATATAGCATCTTTAGTTTTACTCCTTATGATTTCTCTGTACTATGTTTGTGCAAGTTAATGTGACAGAAAGAACTGTGTAGTGGGGTTCAGATGTGCAGATATCTCTGAACTGTCTCAAATGTGTACCTATAATATCAGATTAGACCAACTATTTCCCCCCTGTAAATGTCAAGATTTTAGCCCAGACACTTTTTAAGAGAAGAGTGTACACTCACACAAAGAAACACATAATATAAGACATAAAATGTTATATAAAATGAAGATGAAAAATATTAAATACAAAGGCAAGCTGTTATTATAGCATAGTGAAAATGAAACACATACAGTTGTAGAAATACAGAGGATCATATAAATAAGAGTATCTATGCTGTGAGCTCATCTTTCATGATGCTCTTGGTGTGCATAACAAGTTGTGTTTTGAATTGGATAGACAGGCAGAATAATGTCCTTACCTTTTAGCCCTTTTGTGAAAATAGGCTCAATTGTATGACAAAAGGAACTTTGCAGATGCTATAAAGATCTTAAAGTCTTAAAATAAACAATCATAACTTTTTAGGTGGGTTCAGTTGAATAATATGTGCTTTTAAAAGAAGAGAAATCAGGTCCTGAAATAACACAAAGCTCACAGGAGTACCTTGCTTAGTTGCCCACACAATGTGACCCTGAGAATGTTCACACAATGTGAACATGAGTGGACAGAACCACTTTCAGTTGCTTAGATAAGGTATTTTGTGCAGCATCCAATCTTTATTTTTGTAATTATTATTTTTTAATTTTTATTATAACACTATGATTTACCAAATTGCACACAAAAAGATCATTTTAGGTATTAAACATTCAAACACCAAAACCACCATCAGTGTGACCATTCCTGTGACCTTTCTCCCATCCACCATCATGACCTGCTTTCAAGTAAGTACAAATAGACTTATTGCTTATTACAACACAAAGCCAAATGGAATGATCAACACTTAGATCAACAATTTTCCATTTGAAATGATTTCTTTATCTCTCCATGAGAAATGGATTTCAGTTTCTTGGAATTTATTGGGCCTTCTGTCTTCTTCTTAGATGCACTGAGCTTGGTAGATTTCTATGGAATTTTCTATCAGATTTTCTATGATCCTACTGGGTTGATGCTACTATAAAACATTGTGGTCGTGAAATGCCTTATTTTTTAGGTCTAAGGCAGAGTTGGTGGCAAGGACGTTTGATAAATTATGTCATAGAGCTGGACCATTTCTGTTGAAGGGTGTAGTTATTGCAGAAAAGTAAATTTTCCCTGTCCCCTTCATCTGAGAAGGCCACAGAAGTATCAGCCAGAATGTGACTACTTGGGAAGTATCAGTGTATCAGTGACCATCATTTTCTTTTGGAACTTGCAGGAGGACCCAGGCTATTTTCTCTGTCAATAAGACATGCCCAATTTTAAGCCCAAACATTGAACCCTCTAGTTGGCTGAATAGACCTGGCAGTAAGGCCCTGGCTTCCTGAGCACAGCTTGAGAGCTTACCATTCTGAAAAAAATTAAGTTATGCTTTTTACAGTGAAAACAGAAGAGGAGCATCTTAGAGGAAGTCACAGTGTTTCCAAACACAAGACAGGAAAACTGAGGCTAATACTGGCTTTGAGTTATCCCAAAAAACCCAAGGAAAACTACTAGAGACAAAAATTAGCCCCGCCTTTAGTGAGCAGTGAGGTGGACATCTTGATTTTACAGTCACAGAGTAGGGGGCTCTGCCATTACCCAGCCTATATATGGCAGTGTCCCCAGTGCCTTCAGGGAGGAACACAACCGGTCAACTCAGCTGGCCAGATGTGCAGGAGAGATCAGCCTGCTCCAGTCTCTGCTGGAAGGCCAAACTAGTGTGGCTTTGAGTGCAAGTTTATGCCAACGCAGAATATCAGCAATAGAGACAATGGACAAAGTGAGGTATCCATGAGGCCCTGGAGTTTAGTAAATTCACTTCTTGCCCCTTATCTGGAGGCTCCAAAGCAAATCAAACAACCAATGCCCACAACCAATAGACAGTAAACTTCAAATATAAAGAGTGCGTGTGCAGCCCAGGCAAAATGCCATTAAAACCATTTGGAAAAATGCTGCCCTGTGGGCCCTGCAGGGTCCAGTGGAATAACAAGAAGTATGTGAGGTCACGGAAGGTCCTGCTTTCTCCTCTGCAGGGCTCAGCCTTGTTTCTCTTCACTGATACTGTGCTCGGACTCTAGACAGGCCTGCAGCAGCCTGTCATTGGCTAAATCAATCTTTGCAGTCTCTCTGCATTTTCCCAGATGATGTATTGGGCTTCTCCACAGGGCCAGATGTGGATGTGGACATTTATTTGTGGGATGGGAGATTATAGAGAACTCTCCATATAAAAGTGTCCACTCTGGATTTCATTAGGGTACAAATGAGCTATAGCTGTACCCGAGATATATAAACAGGGACCCTGGCTCACAGCACAGCTGTTTCCTTCTTTTTGCAGGGCAGAAAATAACAACGCTGCTCGAGAGATTGACCAGGTCCCCTGTCTACCCCCTACTGGTCTTGAGGTTGCCCTTTGATTTTCAGCTGGTCCCCAGCTGTCCCCACATCCGGCCTTGCTCGCCCTCACCTGCCTCGCTCACCTACCTCGATTAAGAGGGATTAAGCCTGGGAGAGCTGCAGCATTCCTGGGCATGTCACTCACAGCTAATGCCTCTTCCTGCCCTCCCAGAAAGGACCCAGGAACCCCAGTTGCAGAAAGGATTAAGTTTGAGAGAATGGTTGAAGCTGATTTGCTCATGTATTTTCTTGTGCCTTACAGTGCATTCAAATTTATATTCTAAGGGTTGAACAAGATTCTTGGTTGGCTTGAATACAACCAAAGAAAGGACTCTGACTGTGTTTCAGGGATCTTCCAAACAGGGATCAGGAGACCTCAGGGACCACTGCTGACAATGTTAGGACAGCAGGCTGGAAGAATAGGTGTTTAGTCCAAGGATGTTGTGCTGGTCAGAATGGACAATGCCTGGCACCATTGGGGTTAGCTCTACAGGACTCCACTTAGCAGCAATGCTGTAATGGGAGACCACATGGTAATTGAATTTACATAGGTAAATTCAGTTACACACAGGTAACTGAATTAATCAGTTCTTGATTATTAAGCTCAGACCAGAGTTTCCACACTTCCGCTTGCTGCTTAGTCAATTCACATGAGATGCGCTTCTGGCTAAAATCACTGGGCTACTCCAGACAGGAAGTAAAGCTTCTTCCTTCCAGCGAGGTCCCAGCAGCCTCAACTACAGACATGCATCATATTGACAGGCTCACACCACAATTTCTGAAGCATATATGCAGCTGCCAGACAAATATACACAGAAAAATATTTACCACACAAAATATCTACTAAACTCCTGTCATTCATGAAAGACAGGAGGAGATGGAAGAGAGCAACCCCCTAAGTAATCCCTCAGGGTCTTCCTAAAAGGTTCTAACTACAAATATTCTCCATACAAGAAGAGCACTATAAAACCAACGGGGAAATCATATAGAAACCCACCAAGTTCAATGAAAAAAATGACTCTGAAGACACAACCAATGTCAACAGGCTTTATTATCCTCAGTGACTTTAGTGATACTATAATGTTTAATAAACTCATAAAAAAAGAGGACACTGACAATCAACAAAGCACAAGAAAGTAGCAGAGTCAAGTTAGAAAACTTCTGGAAGTAGAAAGAACATGATGGGTGATATTAAAAAAAATAACCCAATAGAAGTTCTGAGTAGCAAAATAACAGCAGTTGAGCAAAAGATCAAGGAATTCCAGGGAGAGCAGGAATTTGAGAGAAAACTATAGAAAGTAGAAAATAGTCTGAAAATAAATGAACAGAATAGCAAAGAAATCTGTGATAAGCTCAAGAGAAACAATATTAAGAATCATTGGAGTCGCTGAGAACAGGAAGTCAGATGTGAGAAAGAAACTGTAGTCAAAGAAATCATTGGTAAGAATCTGCCAGAGCTGAAGAATATGGGTACCAAAACTCAAGAGGCCCACAGGTTCCCAGCAAAATTAGATGCAATGCTGAAAAGTTCAAAGACACATTCTACTACAAATGACAAAAGCCAAGGATAGGAACTTGAAAGTAGAAAGATCTAAAAAGTAACATACATACAATGGAAATCAGATTTACAGGAGATCTGTCAAATGAGACTCTTTGTGCCAGAAGAGAATGATGGGATATCATACAAAAAATACAATGAAATGAAGACCTCACTGACAGCATTCTATACAGCTTGTTGATTATTCAGAGCTGAAGGAACGATATAGAGTTTCATGGACAAGTCATAGCTTAGAAAATTCAAAGCACTGAAACCAAGTTTGCAAGAAGTTTTAAAAGAGCGTCTTTATAGGATGGACTTGAAGAGTAACATGATGAATAAACTAAGTTAGGAGTAGAAGGGTAGATATAAAATGATCACACTCATATGTGGGATATTTAAAAAAAGACATAGTAGAATCATAATAATACCCAAATAATACCCAAGGACTAAGATAACTGGTCCACGGTAGGAGGATTGCCATAAAGAGGATTGAGGCTGTGCAGTTAGGGCAGAGAATGAATCATTCTGACAATCACAGTAGGAAATGATCTTTCTGGACAAGAACTGGGCACTGAAATGGTAAACTTATATGTGTGATAAATACCTTTTCAGTAATAGTATTGCCAACTATAGTGCCTAAGAGGGAAAGGGGGGTTCAATGAGACAGACAGAGAGGGAGAGAGACAGAGAGAGAAAGCTTCTGCCATATGAATCTGAGGATGGGAAGGAAACTGGGATATTGGTGGTCAAAACTTTATATTGATGAAAGAATGGATCTTGGAACATTCTCCTACTAAACTTTAGCCATCAATAACTTTGTAAAATGTATCTCTTGTTGACTCAATAAAAAATTAGCAAATAAGCAAAGAATAGATAAATAAGTAAAGATCAACTTACTTCCCAGCAGCTGACATTTCCTAAAGATGAATATGGTACTCTTTACTAGGACAAGAAAAGTATGTTTACTACTAGCTGACTAAGGAATTTTGTATACTTTCAATAATGAACTAGCATCTCAATTATATCGATTGTTCTATGTCTGATAGCCTTTTTATATTCAGAGACTTTTCTTGCCATCTTTTACTTATTAATACAGCCACTTAAGTAGTATCTATAATTTAATATTTTTGATATAAAACAATGTTTTTTTCTCAATATAAACCACTTTATACTGTTATAGGTCTCTGAATATGTTCATGTTTAAATTTTCTTAATTCCCTTCACTCTGAATAAATTTTACATGTGTAGGTTTTGCTATTTCATGGAAACTACACAATATATCAGCAGAGAATTGAAATTATAAGGCTTTGTGACAGAGAAGACATGATAATTACCACAATAGGATCAAAGTAAAAGATGAATTTTAATGCAATGTATTTTAGATGTCAGAGCTGAAAACTTAGCTATGCAAAATGAGACTAGGCAGCATACTATATTGTGTTCACACATTTGAATTTTCTATTTACGTAGGCTAAATCATATAGCAATCATCACAAATTGACTCTCATTGATTTATTTTCTGATAATTCTATTTGTCATTACTTAAATTCTTATTGGACATACAACATGAACTAAATGTGTTATATTCCTGCACAAAGAATAGGCTGAGAATAGAAAAAACTGAAGGCATTAGTGGAGGGAAGAAGACATTGGTGTGTGGATTGCTCTTGGAACACAGTATGCTTTAAATAAATATATTATAAATAACTTTGTAAGTCACAGCGTCTTAATAAATAAATACTCAGGCCCAGACACTTTGCACTCCCAACTATAGATTGAGCTCCCTGTCTCCTGAACCCCATTTTTTATTTCTCCTCATGTGATAATGTTATTGCCCAGCTCTTGGTAAGAAGCTCTTTGCTGTCATTGATTCTAAATTTATTGTCTTTTTAATTTCATAGCAAATTTTCCTCAATGTATAATGCATAGTTTCAGTTTTGGCAGTCAGAATGTCTAAAAGGACTCACAACCAACAACTCAGAGCTGGTCGCAATCAATAAACAAGAAGTTGATTTTGTTCATTTTCCAAGACTCCTTGATATCTGCTTTTCCTCAGCAACCCACTCTTAAAATTAGATAGATGATGGGACCCTTTAACTAATGCTAAGCCTGTAGGTGTGACTGAAGGTTAGTTTTCTTCTCTGTCTAAAACTTTTTTTAACAAACCTTTTACAGACTTTCTGTCCTGTTTAGATCAATACTTTCCTACAAGAAGTGAGTTGAGTTTTTCTAGTGGCTGCATTAAAAGTTTCTAGAAGTCATTTATATTGATGCTATGGTCTGACTACTGAACAGAAAGTTAATGCCATTGCCTCTCCCAAGACAAGCATTATTTTTGTTTTGTTTTGTTTTGTTTTGTTTTTCAGGGTCATATTCAGGAGTGCTAAGGGGCTAACTCATGTCTCTGAGCTCAGTAACCACTTCTGGGAGGTGTATGGGGCCCATATGTGGTGCCAGCAATTGAACCCATGTCAGCTACATGCAGGTCAATTGCCATCCTTGTTGTACTTCTTTTCTCCCAAGTTAAATACTTTTCCTAACACAGCAATGTATCAGAGAATTTTTTCCATCTTTTTGAGGATAAGGAATATTAGAGCAACAAGGATACGGAAAAAAACAGAACTTGTGACCCACACCTAGAGTGTTCTCTCTGCCCTCACCTGCTGAGAGAATTGCAAATGTCTTAGAAGCAGAATTTATCCCTGACACTTGCAAGCAATCAGATGGCAATGAAACATTCTCTCTGAGCATGTCTGTTGAGACTCATACAGTCATCCTGACTCTCCCTCTTACTGAAACAGAAGGAAAATAATCAAAGGAGAAAGTGAATTCAATGTCCCTAGTTGTTAGGGACACGTTGATTATGCCAGGGGAAGTCGATGGTGACAGCAGAGAGCTCCTGAATGTCACAACACTTGGAGATCACTATTTGTCAATTGTATGGAAAAACAGGGGACATGAACTGGCCTGAAAACCTATAGCATAGAGAGCCTACACCATCAGGATGCATTCAGTATTCTTATTCTCATTCTCTTATCTCTCTTTCATCTCTGTCCCTATCTATCTATCTATCTATCTATCTATCTATCTATCTATCTATCTATCTATCTATCTATCTATCTATCTATCTATCTATCTATCTATCATTTCTCCTCTCTATAGAACTTCTTTCTTAGCCAGGCTTCAGGGAGAGAGAGAAAGAGAGAGAGAAAGTAACTTTGAGAATTGAAACAGAACTCAAATCATCATGCATGCTGACTCATTTTCCATAGAAGCAAGTGACTAGGAAAGTGGAACTCTTCATTGTCAAGGCTAACTTGAGTTTTCAGAGCAGTGCAAATCAGTAGGGGAATGTGTTGGCTAGTTTTTGCAAGACTGCTCCACCCACTTATTTCGCTCATTAAAATTCAGCATGCTGGGTCCTTCTGGAATGGCAGATCTGCAGGCAGAAATAAGCAGCTCCACCAAGACCATTTCTAGCTAATTATTTTTTATGTTCTTATGGTTGAGGATGGATTTAGGTAACTCAAACTGGCCACAATGAGTCTTACACTGGCGTAGCTCTTAGGAAAATGGAAGAATAAAATGATCTTAGAGTCAAGTGCTGGATATGAGGATATGAAGTGTGATTGGAAGAGAAACTTTACAAAGATATTATGTCTGAGATAACTTCCTTTTCTTTATTTCAAAGGTTGTAGTCACTCCAATCATTTTATTTATATCACAATCATTTGGCAACTATGATGTCTACCAAATGTTCTAATTATTGATGAGAGGCATTGACAGTTAACCAAGATTTTCAGTGTTTGTCCAAGTTGAGTTTGAAACCACCATCTCCCAACTTCACATCTTTACACTTAACCCCGACTTCATATCCTTGAATCACGTACAAGACAATACAGGCTTTATTCTGCTGAGTGTGGCTTCTTTCAGGACCCATCTGAAATAGAAGCATGGCCAAATTTCTCCAAGAAGTTTGCTTTTTATAGTCAGAAATTAAAGTTCTGGTGGAATATCAGATTTGGATGGGCAATGAGACAGGAAAGATTTAGGTATTGATTTATCTAATTCTCTGCAATGTTTAGAAAAACAAAAAAACTGTTTTTAGCAGTGTTATAAGGAATTTATTGAGGAAGAGTGAGATTGACTAAAACAAGATACCAGCAATTAAAGGATACCAGCTTTCCTCCCATCCTCAAGGCTACCCCCTTAATAGGCATATAACAAAATTTACTTTACATTGTTTAATCCAAGAAAACTTAATGGAATAGCAAATGGAGTTATCAGAAAATAAATCAATAAAAGTCAATTTGTGATGATTGATTTCTATATTCTTTTGACCTATGTAAATAAAAAATAAAACCACGCAACAAAATATAATCTAATGCTTATTTTCATTTACATAAGTACACTTTCATCTCTGACATCTAAAACACATGAGACCCAAGTACAAAATAAAATTTTGTGCAATATCTCCTCGATGACTCTATCTCTAATTTGAATCCCAATTTTTTTATTGCTTTTGATCTAAGCAGAGAGAAAGAAGTTATTCTCATTCTAAGACCCTTTGAATGTCAAATGTTTATCAACACTTATATTCAAGTTGCCCATGTAAGATTTGTTTTGGGCTAATACTTCTGTTTTGCAAATTTGGATGCAAATTAACACCATACATCATACAATTCATTGAAGTATTTTCTTATATGTCAGGTATCAAAAGGTTGGACTCAGGTAAATAACAGTTAATAATCACTTAATTTTATTATGGAGCTAGAAATGTACTGTGGAAAATTATTTTATTAATTTTACTACAGTAACATAAAGGGACTCATCTTTCATTTAAGTCTCTACTGCTTGAAAGAGGAAGCATTTTGTTTTGTATTAAAAAGTATTCCTACATTTAAATAGAATTGATTTTGTAATATGGACACTATATGTCAGTCATATGGAACATGTTAAATTTTTCAATAAAGTCTAAAATATTTGCTTGTCTATCAATACATTTTTATTTTATGTACTGTTTTAAGGCATTAAGTGGCCAATTAGAATGGTCTAATGTATTTATCCAAATGAAGTTTGGTTTTTACTATAGTCAAAATTTTAAGAGAAAATACATAAAATTATTTGGAGGTGAATTTTTTAGTTAATTTGAGAAAGGTTTACATTTTCCCAACCCAGTGAAAATACAGAAATCCCTTATTAGCCCTGTCACCTACCTGACACACTCAAATTTCCTAGAATACACAAAAACACACAGAATTACCACACTCATAGCCAAGGAATTGAATATATATCCACACACAAAAATATGTACATGGAGATATATGGAGATAGACTATGTGCTCAGTGTTTATTTGCTAAAATAAAAAAGTCTCTAAACAATGTGAACACATAAGCTACGTTAAATGAGCGAATTATTGTTTCTGCAATGTGCTCGGAGAATAATAGCTGGTGACTTGAAATTTCTCTTTACTTTGTATTTCTCAAGTGGAAGAAGAGCTGATAAATGTAAAATTTAGTAAAGTGCTGAATGTCATGTATTGTTACTACTTTGGATTCAGCAAAGAAAGATAGTGACTTTATTCCTTCATTTGTAGGCAAATAGAATGTTTTATATAATATTCCTGGCTTTTGCTGTTTTGCTTTGCTTTGGGGCCACACCCAGTGGTGCTCAAGGGTTACTCCTAGCTCTATAGTCATTAATTGCTTCTTTTGGTGTTTGGGAGGGACACATGGTGTGATGGAGATATTACCAAGTTGGGCCTTTGGCCAGGCAAGCACCCTACCCACTGTACTCTCTTTTTGGTCCATTCCTGGGCTGTTTTGCAGCAGACTTGTGAGAAGGAGGAGACGGAACACGGGAAGAGCATTGCACAGGATGTGGGGAGCTGGAGGCGCCTTGGTGGAGACAGAGTGAGTGGGCAGACGGTGTGTAGTCTCTGAATGGCTGAGAACCAGCGGGGAGAAGAACAGAGTTTTGAAGTCGTGCAGCCGTCTGTGAATTGGATCCCTTTTTAATGTTCTGCAAGAGCATCAAGTCATGATTCAATTTTTTAAAATCTCTTTAGGATGATGGACTTTTTTCGGTTGTTGTTTTGTTTTTCCTTTGAAATTGACTCTGCGTGAAAGACCCTGTCTTTTCTTTGGAGAGTTGACTTTTATGTGCAGCGTTTGGTTTTATTCTTCTGAGTCTGATTCGTTTCCTCTTATGGAAAACAAATGGAGATCAGTTTTCCACTCTTAGAAATGAGACATTTTCTAAGGGTTTTAGGCACATTTGCATTGTCTTTTCTGGGACTGGAGTTGAAAGAGGAGGAATCGATCCTGCATTCTTTCATGCTTGCATCCCTCCCCACTGTTCATCCCTTTTTTTTCTGGTCCTCTTCTGTCCTCCCTGGCCTTTTCACCTCCCTTCATGCACAAGGATTCCTTTTCTCTCTCTTGTCTGCTCCCTTGCAGAGACTTCTTCCCTACCTTCCATAGGCTCTGTCCATGCCAGGCCCCTTCAAGGAAAGGTGCATTTTTCCAGACTTGTTCTTCTGGGACAGAAAGATTTGCTAGTCACCCTCCTGCTACAGATCCTGCAATGTCAGTGTATTCCTGACTTTATGGTAGCTCATTTCTACTTTGGATCAGCTCTGGGAATGCTCAGCTCTAGCACTGCATTCAGGAATTATATCTGATGGTACTCAGGGGACCCTGTGATATGCAAGGGATCAATTTGGTTGGCTGCATGCAAGACAAACACCTTACCTGCTGTGCTATCTTTCTGGCCTTCATCTTGTTGGGCTGTTTCACCCAGTTCTACGTCTCCTTAATTTTTCCCTCTTTCTCCCTTTCCATTCTAGGGTCTCAATACCCTCTACTCATGTTATGACCACTCCTACCATTCTCTTGAAGCTATTTCAGGGATTCTCAGATACTGTTTTAGTTCAATTTGTCTTCAGCTCTGAATACGGACCTCCTAAAATACATCAACTCCTCTTTTCATCTTCATGTTTTCATCAATCTTTGCTCCTCTTTCACTCTCCAATGTTATTTTCTAATGTTTATCCCTTGATGTCTGCTGTTCCATAGACCCCTTGTTGCACATAATACAAATAATCTTTACACAAACACCCATACACACACACACAAACACACACACATACACACATGCACCAGACCACACACACAGAGTTGATTTGTGTCACCTAGCAACTTTGCTTTTTGGGGGAGGATTTATCCATATTTTACTCCCCACCTTATTAACATTTGAAGAGACAGTTCTGTTTGAATCTCTCTCTATATGCTTTCAGAAGCCATAGTTAACTTAAAGGAAGCAGGATTTTGTGATCGATTTGACTGGATAAAATAGTCAGACCCTGCTATTTAGTTTAATTTACATTTAGTGTACTTTTTATTGTTTAAATAATATAAATCATAAGCTTAGGCTCCTGCAAAATTAATACTCCAGATATCAGGAAAATAAATAATGACTCAGCATCTTGACTGCATATGCCCAGTTGTTCATTAATTTTTATCAGGAAGTTTTTCACTTCTCTCCATGAAACTAGGATTTCTTCTCTCAAAATTTTGCTCCCACCTCATGTGAGTCATTTATGATTATGAAGTTAGCAAATGGTTCACGTATCCTGTTGGCATAAAGTCTTATCTCATGGAAGAATCTGGAAGTTCAATATGGTTGGGCCTCTCATCTGCATTAGCCAAATTTGCAGTTGGGCAGCCAGTTTTGAAAAGTTCTGCCACAATGTGCTAAAAATTTGATAAATACAACTGAGAAATATCTTCACTTCTGCCTAAGTATGTGAATATGAAAAATTTGAGATAATCTGATACAGCATATTATTCAGCATGTAGTTAATCCCAATGTGTCTATGATAACCAATGAGGAGTGATTCTTATATATGGCTAGGATTATGAGCATTTTCTTTAAACACAGAGGGTGCTGAAAACTCTCATGATGGGTGTGCGTTGGAACTATGTGTGTGAGAAACCAATATTAATATTATTATAAGCCACAGCATCTAAAGTTTTTGAAAACAGTAACTTTATTTATTTCCTAAAGTATTTCAAGCTTCCTAGGACACAGATCAGAAATACCATGAGGCTAGATTAAAGTTTAATAGAAAGATATAATCCTGTTAGCTCTCACTTTAATAATATTTATGAGTGTACCTTTGTACATACATATATATATATAACAGGCATGAGTAGACACTTATTAGTATCTCCAATGCAATATCAAGACAATATTAATAATATCAATAAAAGTCCTGTGTTGAAACCGCAGAACCCATTCCATTTTGAGGTATGCATGTGAACCCTTCCATACTGACTGACTTTCCATCCCCATGAAAATATGAAGTTTGACCTAGAGAATGTCATGGATAAATGAGCTGGCCAAAGTGAGAGAAGACACAATGTGTTTCAGGTGCAACGTCCTGGGCTTGAGGAGCTTATATTTATGTCATTGATATTAATAATATAAAATAATAATACTTTTGTTCATCCACTCAATTACCACAAATGATTATTTTCTATGTCTGGGCATTTGGTAGTTTTGGGGAAAACAGAGCAATGATTATGTTGACTACGGCTTTGGAAGAAAACATAATGGTAATGATAAATCAGGCTAGGGAGCTCACATCCTTCTTCATGTTGGTCTGTAGCACATACTTCTTCCTCTCTAAAGAACATTCAGCTCCACACTGAACAGAACACAGTGTCACTTCAACTGCAGTGATAATCCAAGATGGAGAGGGAAAGAGAAGAGCCAGGCTTTGTTTTACAATATTAATGAGTTTCACAATGCCCAGAACACTCTTATTAATGCACACACTACCCTTCTCCTCTGTTTATGGATATAAGAACTGTGTCTGATAGCTACTCTTGGAGTGATGAGCTAACAAGACCTATAAAGCCTGTATGGAGACTTAAATTATGAAATTTAGAATAATTAAGTAGTCTGGTCTCTGTGTAAAAATTATTCCCTAAGATACTCATTATTTCCAACTCAGTATTCTTACATCATGGGTTAATAAGAGGTGAGTAGGAGAAAAATGATGGCAAAGTAGGTGTTAATAGAGGGTTTTTTTGTGGTGTTCATGGATGGTCATATTGGGCAAGTCTCTCCTAGGGGAGATGGAATGCCCTAGGTGAGACGCTCTACATTATCCAATGGTGTAGAATGGACCCCCATAAGCTGTAGATTATTCTCCTGGAAGATAGAGTCTATAAGGACATATTTCTATTATTTCCTCAATATCAGAGTCTTAGAAAGTAAGATGAAATTATTGAACAGCATTCTTGTAAATGGCTCATTATTGAACTGAGAGCTGACTCTGAGGAACAAAGCTTGAATAAATTGTGAACAGAACTTGCCAACAGGTCTGTTTTAACTCCTTCTACTCAATCTATTTTCCCAAAAGATCAACAACTCTGAAATATTCTTCTCTTGGAAAACATGCCCAACTCCCCTGAAAGTCCACATTAGGTTCAACTATTCTGCATGAGCTTGTGCAGAGAAAACTAAGGAAGTTTCTTCTCAGGAAGAAGTATTTGAGCTCTATCTTTAAGACAGAGAAAATTAAAAAGAAAGAAAGTTAAAAAGAAAGAAAAATATTAGGGGCCAGTGAGGTGGCTCTAGAGGTAAGGTGTCTGCCTTGCAAGCGCTAGCCAAAGAAGGACCGTGGTCCAATACTACGGTATCCCATATGGTCCCCCCAAGCCAGGGGCAATTTCTGAGTGCTTAACCAGGAGTAACCCCTGAGCATCAAACGGGTGTTGCCCGAAAACCAAAAAAAAAAAAAAAATTAACACAAACATTTAGGAAGAATGAAAAAGACATTAGTAACAAGTAGGGACATTGGCCTAATAAAAATACAGAAAATATCCTTGAAACTCAACAAATGTCATACTGTGTAAGGGCACCTAAAATAAAGCACAATATTGATGGATACAAAAAAACCCAGAGAAAGTTAAATTCAGAAGGGCACCTATTCGTCAGTTTGTGTATTCACTGGAGACTTATTCATGTGATAGCCTATCATGTGCCTTGGGTAGGAATCAGACGGGTGCATTGTGGAAATAAAAAAAGAATATTGAACAAAATGATTCGTGACTTTTCTTGATACCATATACTTTTGTCTAGTATGTCTTCCCTTCAGAGTGCTCTCCTATAGGTGATTGAGCAAAAACAGGTTCCAAACATAGGTGGCCTTAGGTTGTTTACTACCGATCTTGCTGGACACCTTAGGGCTTGAGATGGAAATCTCGATCATAGTTTCTGTTCACTATATGGGCTTTATAGAAAAAAACAAAACCATCCCATGTTCTGCTAGGGAAGTCAAGTCCTCTTCCCCATTAAAAGCAACCCCTTTGAATGCCAAGTTCTAGTCTATTGGGTCTCCTTAACTCTCTGATAACCTCTTGATTTTTGCCTCTCAGGAAAGATCTTCATCTGATCTACTTATCTTTCATTTGAATATGAATTTAGACTCTTCTATTACTGCTGGGTTCTCAGGGACTGAACTCTGAAGTGGGGAGTGTTTACCCCTGTTCCTGAGAATGGGTCTGGAAGTAGACATAAGGGTGTGTGGCTGTGGCCTTCCCCAAAACAGTTTGGTATATAGATCTGATATGAGCAATGTAGACAGTGTGTCTTGTTGTCCAATTCTGCCCTACATGAGGAAAGCTAAATTCATGGTGCCTAGCGCATCTGCCCAGGACCTCAAAGCTCTCAACTCTGCAGGCCACTTCAAGTGGCTATTCATGAACTCCTCCTTTCCATGTTTCCTTATATTGCTTTTGCCGCTCACTAACATGGCCCTATGCTACCAAAACCTTCTGCAGTTTCCTAATTTTCATTTATGAAAAGAATAACCAGGGATCTGTGGTATAGGATGCGGGTCTGAAGTGAGTTTTGCCTGGCTTTTCTTGGTTTGCTAAGTTTTTTTGTTCTTGGTTTGAGTTAAAAAATTAATCAATTAATTTAGCTATATCCAGCAGTGCTCAGTGATAACTCCTGTTTTTACACTCAGAAATCACTTCTGACAGGTTCAGGATATCATATAGGGTTTAAGACAAATGTCTCCCCACTATGTTAATCCTCTGGCTGTAGTTTGAAATTTTTTTAAAAATATAGATCATAAGTGTGTCCTCATTCCACTGGGATTTTTCTGACAATCTATGTTTAAATTATATAAATCTTTTTGAAAGCCTTTGATACTATGGAATCTGATACTTTTGAGTATTTTAGAAAACCTCTGATACTAGCTTCTCCCCCAAGAACTCTTCAAAAAATGCTCACTCTTCATTTCCCCCCTTTGCTTGCCTGATTTGATGGCAAATTCAGAGTCTCTAGGGGCCGGGGAGATAGCATGGAGGTAAGGCGTTTGCCTTTCATGCAAAAGGTCATCGGTTCGAATCCCGGTGCCCCATATGGTCCCCCGTGCCTGCCAGGAGCAATTTCTGAGCATGGAGCCAGGAGTAACCCCTGAGCACTGCCGGGTGTGACC